>JAQZBX010031641.1:0-26221 GCA_029593785.1 Cabassous unicinctus
AACATAAAATATTTTCAAAGTAATATCCCATTTAAACTTTTTCACTGTTTACACAATTATGAGATTTCAATGTTGCACTCTATTTTTATTTGCAGATGTATAAAAATTGCTATCATTTTTCTATTTTTTTCTCTTACTTTCATAGAGTTGCCCAGTTCAAAAATTACTAAACTTTAACAGCACTCATTTTATCAATGTGGCTATTCAAGCCCAATTAGAATTAGCATGGAAACAAAACAGAGAACATTAATGTTGCTAAGTTTTTTCTGCTCTTCCAGTGGTTTAATCTTATCAACCCCCACCAGACCACAGCCAAATCATTCAGGCAGCAGGGGGTTTGCAAAGTTGCTGCCAGAATGTTTCTAATGTTTTCCTACAAGGATGGTTTCATTGGCAAGTGCCTTATTTAGCACTTCTGCTTGTGTGGGATATTGTATCTGTGATTTAGCCTTCCTTTGCACAAGTGGCTTAGCATGAGTTAAAGATTCTTCTAGTTTCTACATCTGAATGACTATCTTATTTTTATCTGCTTGCTCAGAGTGACCTGTCACTAAGGTAGAAATGGAAGTGTGCAAATTTCTTTCTAGTTGTAATTCTCCTTTCCTCTAACCCAAGCATATCAATAGACCATGGTCTGCACCTGTTCTTGTTCTTCCTCCAATTTCTTAGTTAAATTTTCCTTCTGATCTACTTTTACTAGTCAGAGATGCCTTTCCAACTTTTAAGTCCTCCTCCACTTGCCTCACCCTTGCTTTGTTTGCTAACTGCTTGTTACTACTATCATGAAAGGCAAGGAGGAAGGGCCACACAATAGCTACAGCCACTGAATGTTGCTCTTTCCTCTTAATAAAAGTTCCCTCTGCTCTCTTCTCTAACTGCACTAATCCAGCAGGAATATATGGGGTGTTCCCCAGCCCCTTCACAGGTCCCCAAGTGTTTACCAGCTGCACAAGCTCATACCAAATAGATGAGCACAGCTGCCCTGGGACTTCCCCCACAGACTCCTCCTTGTACTGTAGGGTCTCCCCTACAGTATTTGGAATGACTGACATGCTTTTAACCACCTTATCCCTAATGGAATTATCTGAAAAATCCTGCCCACTAAGCCAATTGTCATACAAGAAGGTTGAGCCCAGGAAGACCAACTGAATACTTTGATATTCCAAAGAAACCACATGGGGGGACAGAGGCAGTCCAGCGATTTATTTACTCACATATCCCAATAAAGGTCAATCAGGCAGCAACTGTACTGTACAGTGGGAAGACAAAGATTATTTAGGGCTAGATGGCACAAAGAGGGGGTTTAACTAATGCATAGAGCAGCTTGAGGGTGCACATAACCTAGTAACTGATTAACAGTGAGGAGCAAAACAAACACAACAGTGATAGGCCAAATGTACACAACAGTGATGGGCAGCATGTATGCAGGTTAATGAATACTACACCTAGGGTCCTGTGTGCATTGTAGCAGAAACTTACAGGATGGATTGCTGGCCAAATCCATCCCACCCTTTCCAGCAATCTACACAAATAACTAGTGGGATGGGGAAGTGAGGATTTCATATCCCTACAATATCTCCAAAGTAGCTCCCTCAGATAAGTTTTTGCTCTTTCTCCATTCTTCTTTGTGAGGAGTTGGACTCTACCCATTTACTTTGACACCATATTCCCAGAACTCTCCCTCCATGATGTCTGATGCAAGGTCAGCAATTAATCTTATCAAGTTTCCCTTTTATGTGATGATTTTCTGTTCTCTTGCTGCTTTCAGGATGCTCTCTTTATCTCTGATATTTATTATTCTGAATTGTAGATGTCTTGGGTAGGTTTATTTGGATTTATTCTGGTTAGGTTGCATTGTCCTTCCTGGGTATTGATATTTATGTCCTTCATAAGGGTTGGGATGTTTTGGGTCATTATGTCCTCATATATTCTTTCTGCCTCCTTTTCCATTCTCTTCTCCTTCTGGGAAACCAATAATTTGAATGTTTGTGTATTTCACATTGTCATTCAATTCCTTGAGACTCTGTTCCATTTTTTCCATTCTCTTATTTTTTGTTCTCCTGTCTTTTCCAGTTCAGATGTTCTTTCTTTGAAATCACTAATTCTGTCTTCAAGCAATTTAAATCTGCCCTTAAGTAGCTCTAATGTATTTTTAATCTCATCCATTGTGTCTTTCATTCACATAAGGTCTATTATTTTTCTTTGCAGGCTTTCAAATTGTTCTTTATCCTCTCCCAGTGTCTTTTTTTATATCCTTTATTTCTTTAGTCACATTTTCTTTAAATTTTTAAAATAATTTAGGAGAGTTATGTGATTTTCACTGATTAATTGTATTAAATCCTGTATCTCTTCAGGATATTTGGTTTCTTCTTTTGGCTGGGCCAACTCTTCCTATTTCCTAGTGTGGACTGTAATTTTTTGCTGATATCAAGGCATCTGAATATGTTGGTGAATTTACTCTGATGTCTATTTTCTCTCTGTCCTATTGTTTTCTCACAACTCTTTGATATTTCATTCAACTTATTCTCAGTCTTTAAAATTGCCCAGCTTAAGTTTTCAAAATTGGGCCAGGGACTCATTGGTGCCATACAGATTTTCTCCCAGGCATAAAATACAGAGAATGTGAACAGTTTTTTTCCATGCAATTTCCAGACCAGCCAAGCAGATGGTGCTAGTCAGCACACCTTTCGACAGAGGTGTTTCAGTCTTGGCTTTCCTGTGTTCCTGTGTTGACTCTCCAAATTAGAGATTCAAAGTGGGCTCTGCTGACTGAATTCATTGAAGAAAAGCACCCCATCTTCTACTCCCCTTTCCCTTGAAACAGCTGACAGGGAGAAAGATGTCTATTCCCCTCTCAGTCAGCTGCAGTGAACAGGTGTTTTACCCAGCTTAATATCTTAGGGGTGGGGGAGGGGAGCCCTTCCTAGCTACCATGGTGGCTTGGGTAACTCGTATTTATCATTGTGGCTTCCTCATCTCTCTGTCCTTCACCCTCCTGGGAGTTTTATAACAACTGTCCTGTTGACCCCCAAAGCACTTCCCTCAGGCAGATTTGGCTCATTGTCCCTTGTTATTGTGAGAGCATTCAGCTCTGCCTGTTAGTCTGTCACCATGTTCCCACCAAACAACACATTCTTAAACAAACTGTGAGTCAAGGATGAAATTGCAAAAGAAATAAGCAACTATATGAAACTGGATGAAAATAAGAACACAACATATCAACCTAATGGGATGCAGATAAGACAGTGCTGAGAGAGGAATGTATAGCCATAAATGCCTACATTGATAAAAAGAAAGAACTAAAATCAAAGATCTAGCTGCACACCTGGAGGACTTAAAAAAAGAAAAACAAAGTAATCCCTAAGCAAGCAGAAAGAAGGAAATAACAAAGATTAGAGCATAACTAAGTGAAATTTTGGAAAAAAAAACACTAGATAAATTAACAAAACCAAAAGCTAAATGTTTGAGAGGATTTATAAAATTGGCAAATCCTAAACTATACTAACAAAGAAAAAAGAAGACAGAAGAAGTAAATAAATAAAATAAAAATGAAGAAGAGACTATCACCATAGTTCCCACAGAAATAAAGAGTACTATAAAAAGATACTTTGAAAAATTGTATGCCAACAAAATGGATTACTTATATAAAATGGAAAATTTTCTATAACCACACAATCAACCGACATGGAGGAAAGAACAATTATGAGAACTCAACAGACCAATCACAAGTAGTGAATTGAATTTGTCATAAAAAAACCTCCCAACCAAGAAAAGCACAGGACCAGATGACTTCAGGGGAGAATTCTACCTATCATTCGGGAAAGAACTAACACTAATCCTGCTTAAAACCTTCCATAAAATAAAAGTGGAGGGAACATTATATAACTCATTCTATGCTGCCAACATTACTTTAATACCAAAGTCACATAAATTTGCCACAAAAAATAAATCTAGAGACCTATCTTTCTAATCAACTTAGATGCTAAAATCCTCAACAAATCTTGTTTATCATATTAAACAAAAAATCCAGTGAATTATACACCATCATCAAGTAGGTTTTATCTACTATGCAAGGATAGTTCAATATAAGAAAATCAATCGATATTATACATCACATAAACAGATCAACAGAAAAAAATCACATGATGATATCTATTGAGGCAGAAAAAGCATTAGACAAGATACAGCATCCTCTCAATAAAAATACTTCAAGAGACAGGAAGAAGAAAATCTCCTCTCAACATGATAAATGTTATATATGCATAACCCACTGCTAGCATCATACTCAATGTTGAAATGCTAAGGGCCTTCCTTATAAGATCTGGAACATGACAAGTATGCTCACTGTATCTACTTTTATTTAACATTGTATTATATGTACTTGCTCAAGCATTTAGACAAAAAAAAAATAAAATAAAATGAATCCAAATTGGGAAGGAAAAGTAAAACTTTCACTATTTGCCGATGATATGATCATATATGTTGAAAGATGTTAAAAATCTACAACAAAGCTTCTAGAGGTGAAAAATGAGTTCAGTAATGTGGCAGGATATAAGATCAACAAGCAAAAATCATTTGCATTTCTGTATACTAATAATCTGAGGAGAAAATCAAGAAAAATTTCCATTTGCATTAGCAAATAAAATAATCAAAGTAGGAATAAACTTAACTAAGGACGTAAAGGGCTTGTACAAAAAGTACTACACAACATTGCTAAAAGAAGTAAAAGAAGACCTAAATAAATGGAATAATAGACCATGTTCATGAATTGAAAGACTAAATATCATTAAGATGTCTATCCTACCCAAATTAATTTATAGATTTAACACACTCCCAATAAAAATGACAACAGCATCTTACTGAACTGGAAAAGCCAATTATGAAATTCATTTGGAAAGGTCAGTGGCCCAGAGAAGCCAAAAACATATTGAAAAAGAAACACAAAATTGGAGAAACCATGCTACCTGACGTTAAAGCATACTTGCTACAAAGCTACAATGCTCAAAAGTTCTTGCTATTGGCACAAAGATGGACATACTGACTAATGGAACCAAATTGAGAGAAGCGATATTGACCTACACATATATCACAAACTGATATTTGACAAGGCCATACCAAGCACACTTAACTGGGACAGAATATCCTCTTCAACAAATGTTGCTGGGAAAACTGGATAGCCATATCCAAAAGAATTAGAAAAACCATCATCTCACACCCTATACAAAAATGAACCCAAGATGGATCAAAAACCTAAATGAAAAAGCCCAGACCATAAAGCTCCTAGATGATGATGTAGAGAAATATCTACAAGAACTGGTAGTAAGAAATGGTTTCATAAATTTTACATACAAAGTGCCAGCAACAAAAGAAAAGAAAGATAAATGAGACATCCTCAAAATTAAAAATGTTTGTGCTTAAAAGTAGTTTGTCAAGAAAGTGAAAAGGCAGCATACTCAATGGCAGAAAATATTTGGGAACCACTTATCTGATAAGGGCCTAATATCCAGCTTATATAAAGAAATTCTACATCTTGGAAATAAACAAACAACACATTTAAAAAATGGGCAAGAGACTTGAATGCACACTTTTTGAAAAAGGAAATACAAATGTTTAAAAATCACATGAAAAGATAGCCTCACTAGCTATTAGGGGAATGCAAATCAAAAATACAATGAGTTATCATCTAACACCTATTAGACTGATTGCTATTAAAAATACCAAAAAAATCATGTGTTGGAGAGGATATGTAGGAATGGGAACACTCATCCACTGCTGGTGGGAATGGTGCAGCCTTTTTAGAGGAAGTTTCAGCAGTTCCTCAGGAAGCTAACTATAGAATTGTAATATGATCTGGCAATTCCACTACGAGGTATATACCCTGAAGAATTGAAACAGGGATATGAGTAGATTTATGCACACCAATGTTCCTAGTGGCATTATTCACTATTGCCAAAGATTGGAAGAAAACCAAGTATCCATCAATAGATGAATGGATAAGCAAAATGTAGTATATACATACAATGGAATATTACTCAGATGTAAAAAGGAATGAAGTATTGACACATGGGATAACACAGATGAATCTCAAAGACCTTATGTTGCGTGAAGTAAGTCAATCACTAAATGACAAAAATTGCATGATGTCACTGATGTGACCTAAGCACATTGAGCAGACTCACAGATATAGTCTGGAAGACAGTGTACCAGGAGATAGAAAGAGAGTAGATGATAGTAAGCTGATGCTTAGTCTGGGCAGGACCTATGATAAGGTGGAAGGGTATGTTTTGTCAGTGCATGGGGGTGATAGTGATGCAGGGATGTGAGTGAAGTCAATGGTGCTGAAGTGTGAGTGTGATAAGAGTGGTTTGGGCTCTCCATGAAATGGGGGGAAGTGCTAGAGAAAGATCAGGTGAAATCTGGGGATTTGCAGGTATGGTTTAAAATACAGTTGTGATAATATTCATTTGGCAAATATGGCAGGGATGTTCACTCGTTCAGGTTGTCAATAGTGGGTGTATATGGGAAAGAGTGCACCTGGAGCATGCTTCCATGGAATATGAATGTACTCATCTTGTCATAGGGTGTTATCTCAGTGGATAGAGACCCACAAAATAAACAACATAATATTAAACTCCCATTCTGGTGGGAGGGCCTGCTATGTTCTCAAATAAAGGGAGTACATAGGCAGTGCATGATAAAACAAAACTGAAGAATATGCCAAGCCCTCAATATTAATGCATGTGACTATGAACCTTATTATTGTAAAATTGAAACTTAGCCTAATAATTACAATTGCCTAGGAATTACCTCTTGAAAACCTCTTTGTTATTCAAGTGTGGCTTCTCTCTAAGGCAACTCAGCAAATAAAGGAATTACCATCCCCACAGAGTGAGATATGACTCCCAGGTACTGAAGGATTAATACCAAGCACCAACCAGCTGTGCATTTATAACAAGATCTTGACCAAAAGTGAGAAAACATTAAATACAAAAGAATTTTTAAGGCTAAGAGATTTCAAAATGAGTCGGGATTTCATTCCGGAGGTTACAATTTTACAAGTCTCAGGTGATCTCACTCAACTGCCACTGTGAACAAAGCCTCAAATAGGGTTGATCCTAAGGGCTCTAGAAACATTCAGACACTTTAGGCAAGGTACACAAGTCCTTGAAATCAGCACCCTATCGGTGGGCTTTACTTTGGAATATATGACTTCCTATTTCCCCAATGTAACAGAGTTAGACTCATTTATAATTTCCTATACATGATTCTTCCACTCCTTTTATTTGAGCTTATAATTATCACTATACCTGTTAAATATATGTTTCAGAGACTTAAATCTCCAGTGTGTTCATATGCTTGTTGAGCCTTGAATTCAGAACAGATGCAGCCAATACCTACTCTCCAGTTCATTGGATTCACCCAGGACAATTGACAAAATGATGTTGAAGGACAACTACCATCCCACAAAACAGAGAGTATCTACAACTGCAAGCAATTCAGTTCTTTATCTGCGCTCCATAATATCTAAGCCCTAACTCACTCTGAGGCAGAATGGGCAGCATCATCTCCAAATCACCAAGTTTGTGGAATGAAGACTTATAAGGGGTAAATGCAACCATGGACAAAATAAAATTATTAATATTGTAGTAATGGAAGAGTATATAACTGATACACATATTGTGAGTACCCGAGGTCCTGAGGGTGGTGGAGAGAATAATAAAATTGATTATATTTTTCACTCATATCATAGAGCATTTTTAGGCTTTGGAATTAGGTGCAAACCACAGTGTAAACTATATGCCTTGATTAGTAACAATATTTGTTCCTCAATTGTAACAAATCTACCACATTATTGTAAGATGTAATTAAATGGGAATGGGGAGAGGGTGAGGTATGTGGGAATCCCTCATATTTTAGATGTAACTTTTCTGTAATGTAAAAGATCTTTAAAATAAAGTTAATGATATTTTTAAAAACTTTAATGAGAAGCAGGATATTTCATTAGGATAATTATATTGGGATAATGGCTGTCACACTGATGTAGGATATAAGATGTAATTATGAAGTGGAATGCAATGGTTTCCTAAGTGATAATTATTTTCTATGTCTTTACCTAGGCTATACTTACATATGAAATTAATTTTTGAACAATTCATTATACTGTACATTTAATTGTATTTTATGCTCTTTTCTGTATATTTATTTTATTTCACTTCCAATAGAGAAGTATAAATAGAGAAACTGATAATTCTATAATAACTTGAATAATATGCCATAATATTTCTACAAATAAAATCATGACAATTATAGGAATGTGCTACAAACCATTAAAGAATGCAGTAATTAAAGTCTTAGCAAAAATTCTTCCTGGGAATAAAAAAGTAAAAATTTGCTAAATCATTTTTCATTTTTTGTGGCTTTATTGAAGTAGAATTGGCATACATTAAACTGCAAATATATAAAATGCAAAATTGCATAGGTGTTAATATGCATATGCACCCATAAAACCACCAAAAAATCAATATACTGAATATATCCATCACCTGACAATTTTTTTCACACTCCATTGTATTTTTTTCCCTTTAACCCCTTCCCACACCCTGTAAGGCATACACTGAACTTATTTCTGTAAATTAGTTCACATTTCCTAGAATTTCATATGTGAAATTATGCGGTATGAACTATTTCATTTTCTTTCACTCGATAATTATTTTGAGATTAGTCCTTTCTGTTGTGTTTCAATAGTTCATTCCTTTTCCTTGCTGAGAATTCCAATGTATTAATGTACCAATGAAATATCTTATCCATTGATTTTATAATGTGGGTTATTCCCAGGTTTTGGTTACTTCAAATAAGCTGTTATAAATTCCCAATTAATTTTATGAGACAAACATAAGGAAAAATTTTAACTATAATCTAATATTGGGACAAAAATAGAGGTTTCTTGGTCTGAGAAATGCTGATAATGAGAATCATGGTAATAAGGAGCCTAGACATTTCAGATTCCTTGGTTGTATGGCCAAAAATTGTGGACATGAAGCTAAGAGCATGCACAAAATCTTTTATATACTCTATCAACACATGAAGAAAGGTGAGTGAACTCAAATTTCAAAGATAATAATTTTCTTGCTATTAAACTCATGTACACAGAGACACAAGTATACTACCTTGCATTTGTCTTGTAGCTTCTTGGTATTTGCCGTTTGGCTCTACCACTCTAAGAATCCATCATTAGAGAAGGATGTTTTCAGCAGAAGAAAGTGATTAATAATTGAGGTATTGAAATGAGGAAGCATGTCCTGCAATCAGGGCAAAATGTTTAAATCCTTATCCATTCAATTACATACATATGAATTTAAAAATATCAACACCAGTTCTAACCACAATCATTTCCAACCTAGACATGCACTTAGAGTACCTGGCTAACAAACAATGCTTTGTCTGAAGACATCATGTAATCCAGAAGTCCATGAATGTCAGTTTACATATCCCACAATTAAACATCTGTGCAAGGGAAATGAAGACAGATGAGATGTATTGAAATTCAATGCTCCTGACAATTTTCTCCATTTTGCAATCATAATAATTTACAGTTGAAAGGAAATTAAACAGAATTGTTCAACTCATTTATTTGATTAATAGAAAGTCTCAAGACCTAAAAAAATTAAGATTTTTCCACAGTAACTATTTATTGACTGCCTTTCAACCTAATAGTAGTAATTCTTATAGAAATTAATTTTCAAACAAATTTGCTGGTGTTATATGCTCATTAAGGTGTGCCTCTGGTTATGGAACATGCCCAATTTTGCATGAAAGTTAAACATCAGTGTCATTTCTGGAATCCAAAAGTTTTTCTGTTTCATCAATAATTAGAGGATGAACATAAAAAATTAATAGCATTCCACACCCATCTTATTTAAAATCATTACGAAGTCTGATATTTGTAAGTGTTGGCAAATATGTAAGTAAGGGCAACTTCTATATATTTATGGTGTGAGATTTAAGGGTCCCACTCATTTGAAAAGCCATGGAAGCTCTACTTCCAGTTATCTCTCTACCCTAGAGAATGTCTCCACTTGTCTAAAAGGTGACATATTCAAAGAAAATAATGGCCATATTGTCTAACTACCAAAACAATGGAAAGAAAGTACCTGACATCAGAAAGGAAATTAAACCACAGTTTAAACAGAGAATCATACTGTAAAGTAATATAAGTTATTATTCCATATACTGACTTTGTTAAATATAAGACAATATTAAATTTAACAGTTTTAAAGCTATAGCTATTATATGATGCTATCAATATTAATATTTAAATTAAGTCCTAAAAAACACAATGCTTTAGGTAGATAAATATACCTAAAGAAATACATAAAACACCCTTAGGAATGATATATAACAAATTTAAGATAGTGTTTCCCTCTGGTGAGGGATAGTGGGATGGGATTGTGAAGGAGATTTTAGCTGAACATATAATGCTTTATTTGTTAAAAAATCAAGAAGCCATTTGTTTTTCTCCTTATGAACTTTCTTATGTCCAGCACCATGAATCCAAGTGCATTTTTATTGTTTATAAAACCATTACATAGAGTTTATCCCTTTTGTGTATCGCAACTGGCCTTCAGAGCACTGGTCTCAAGACTATTTCATCACACATTCCTATTCAAGAAAAGAAAATTAAGCATATGCCAACTTTTCTTTGTTTTGCACTTAGCTATTTATTAATACACATGATCTTGTTCTACTGTGATTAATACATTAGTAAAATATAATGTATAAAAATGTTCAGATTATGAGACTTAAAAATAATTAAAATCACAAGTTCTAATATTTTCCACACCCCAAAGGACCTTCTAGTGCATCCGAGGGTATAGTCACCTTTTGTGGATACCACAACAAAAGATCAGCTTCATTTCATGAAAGAATCAAGACAGAATTTAGAAACCAATTCAACATCTAAGCCTATGAATCTAACAAGTTGCCTGTTTACAAAAAGGGTTCAGGAGTTCTGGCCCCTAATGACATTCCCTATCAAACCTATCACACTGCCCTCTCAGGGTTGCCTTCACATCCTTGTTCCTTAGACTATAGATGACAGGATTCAGGGTTGGGGGTACCACTGTGTAGAGCACAGATAGGAGAAGATCCAGCATTAAGGGGCAATCTGATCTTGGCTTCAAATAGGCAATGATACCAGGTACCATATAAAGTGTTACAACCACAAGATGTAGGAGGCAAGTAGAAAATGTTTTTGATCTACTCTGCTTTGATGGAATCCTCATGATGGTAGAAAAAACTGTACACATAGGAAAGAGTAATTGTAACAAAACAGACTATTGCAAGACATGCAAAAAAAACCATGACTCCAATTTCAATGATAATTACTTTGGAATCTAAGAGGCTTAGGAGTTGTGGGATATCACAGAAATATTGATGTAATATATTGGACCCACAAAAGGGTAAAGAGAATGTTGCAGCCACATGCATGAACCCACAGATCATCCCACTGAGCCATGAAGTAGCCATCATCCTCACACAAGCTCCTTGGTTCATGATAACCACATAGTGCAAGGGTTGGCAGATGGCCACATAGCGGTCATAGGACATAACAGTAAGGATGGCTATCTCAGTAGAGGAAAGTGCAATGAAAAAGTAGACTTGCAGAGCACACCCTAAAAAAGAAATGAAAGTATTGAGGGTTAAGCAATTAACAATGGATCTGGGAACTGTGACAGAGATAGAGCAAAAATCTAAAAATGGTAAAATTTTCATAAAGAAATATAATGGGGTTTGAAGGTGGTCATCTAGAGTGGTAAGCATGACAGTTAGGAGATTCCCAGTGAATGCTGCCAAGTAAACCAGCAAAAATAAAGCACCATGTAAGATTTGAACTTCCCAAGAGTCTGAAAATCCCATGAGGAGAAATTCAGTAACTTTAGTTCTGTTTAGATCATTTGTGGTTATTCCCTTTTTCCTATGGAGAAAGCAGAGTACAAAAGTTTAGATATAAATATGTTTAATGTGACTCCTCAAAATGATATGTCTAAAGCAACTAAATTTGTGATAATTAGATGAAAATCACTCATATTCATATGTGTATACTCTTTCTAAACCTGAATCTTAATGACATAGTATAATGTTTTATACATGGCATATTCTCAATAAAGGAATCCTGCCTTCAAAGATGTATGGAAGATATTACCTTCTCTGCCATGGATGCAAGAATATTACAATATATCAATGCTTAGGGTCAACAACAAGGGGGTATAAAGGAGTAGTGAATTTTTCTTTTGGAATAATTAAAACATTCTTAAATTGACTGATGTGATGAAAGCACAACACTATGATGAAACTGAGAGTCACTGAGTGTACACTTTTGATGGATTGTACAGGTCAGGAGACTGTGAACCCTGTGGTGGATGATGGACTGTGATTGACAATACAAATATGAGAATGTTTTCTCATGAGCTATAGCAAATGTACAATGCTAATATATGGTATTAATGATAGGGTGATTTATGGAAAAAATACACCAAATATAAGATATGGATTATAGATCATAGTAATATTTTGACAATGTTCTTTTATCACGTGTAAAAAATGTTCCACAACAGTGTAAGGTGTTAGTGGTGGGGCGATGTATGGGAATCCTGTATTGTATGCATGATTGTTTTGTAAGCTCACATCTTTTCTAATAAAAAAGATGTATTGAAGATATGAAATCAAAATGCAAAAGAAAAAGTGAGAATGATTAAATAATGAAGTAATCACGGGGGAAAGTAGCAAAAGAATAGAGGAACACACACAAACATGGAGATAAAATGACTTTGAAGCCTATTATTTGTTCATTCTGTGTTAAAATATAGCATTGCAAGTAAATATCCTTCTGTTCAGTTTTGGTAAAATGAAGGTAAAGTGGTGTTAGCAATCTGGAAAAGATGCCTTATTCCATAACTATTAAGATGGCAAACACAATCTTTTGGGAAAAAAGGATGTATTTATTAAAATCTGATATAATTGGCATAATGATAGGCTCCTAGAGTAAAATATTTTATAAGATATAGTTCTTGAATTCAAAAGTTTTCCAAACAAATGGAGAACACATTGAAGTAATATACTCCCTGAAATCTGATGTGAAAATATCAGAAGGGATGAAGCTTAGTGATAGTGGATTACATCAGGGAAAGAGAGATTTGTCCTGCTTTGTGTTTTTATACAAAGCTTGTCTGTAAGATATATTTGAGCTTGGATATGAGAAGCATTCTGCCAGAATAGCATTTGCTAAAGAGAACCATATAGGAAAAGACAGAGAATCAAAAGTATTCATTGTATGTTTAGGATATGGGTGTGGATTAGGTAGAAAATTAGACTTGCTCATTTAAACCAGTCTAAACTTTGTGCTTTATGACCTGGTATTCAAAATTAACCTTCAATTACAAGATAAATTGGAATATTGAGCATGTATGCAAGATGACTAAATATATTAAGAAATTTCTATCATAAATCTTTCCTAATACCTGACTCCCATTTCAAGTGTTTTTATTTAATTTAGTTTAGTTTAGTTTAGGTTTCAGTTTGTTTAGTTTGGTATGGTTTTAGTCTAGTAAAATGGTATTGGAGTTTAGCTCCAGACTTCTATAGTTGGTTCAGCAAAACTCTCAAGTGGATTTTCCCTTTTATCAGTTTATGGAGCAATAATACATAACAAGAAATGCTATCAAATTTAAGCGTGCAATTCAAGAAGATTTGATAGCTGTATGTGCCAATAAAACCACTACTCCAATCAGGACACAGAACATTTCCATCACACCCCAAACAGTCTTCAGGTCCTTTTGTCACTATCTCTTCCTGTGCCAGTCTCCACTCCAGGAAACCACTGATATGGTTTTACTCACTGTAAGCTTATTTTCAAGAATTATCTCTAAAATGGACACAGTATTGATCATCCTTGCATGAACAGTTGTAGCAGTACTAATGAATTTGTTGTCTTTTTTAAAAGTTTTATTATCTGTCTACATTATGCCATTAAAATCCACCTCAAATGTGTTTTTCAAAGAGAACTGAGGAATGTGCCCTTTTTTCCATCGAGGTCAGGTCAACAATTAAACAGGTAAAAAGAACCAAGAAGGAGACAACTGAGTGGTTCTCAATTGAAAAATCATGGTTTCCTCTAATTTTGGTTTGTTCACACTGATTGCCTATATAGCCTGAGGTTATTAGAGGGACAGATGCAACCAAATGGAAAGGAAAATACTGGATGTCAAGAAACAAATGAACTCACTCCATTTTAGAAGTTTTTCTTTTTAGTATAGTTCACCAAGGAACCACTCAATAATTATCTTTCCCTCCAGGGGTCATTAGCGGGTTTTTTGGAAACACTGAGCAGAGAACAGGTATCAAAGTCCCTAATATGAGGACTATCATGTGGCTTGAGGGAGATAACAAGAATCACCTAATTGGTTATAAATTTTAAACATTAAATCAAACCTAACTTTTTAAAAGCTCCCAGAACGTCCCCTTCATCCAATAATACATACATACCATGAATCTTCCACCACTGAAAACAAACATGGGCTCTTCTATCCCACAAATACTTTGAGACCCTTATACTAGACTACTCACCCCTCCATCCACATGAGCTTGTTCATGCTGAGTTCCCAAACTACTATCCCTGAAATGAAAGAAGTGCATGTATGTTTTAAAATTCATGGTCCTATCCCTTTAAAGTCAGTAAGAACACTATATGGGAATCTATAAGGGTACTCTCTTGAAACAATGATAAAAACGTATTTATAGTTTTATTGCCCAAAGTTATGGTGTAAAACTGAATTACAACTTACTGCATGGCATGGGCTGATTTTAGATGAGCTGGGTCATTGAGTAACTTCAGTTAAAATTTTCAAACTTCTCTTTCTTCTTAAAGCAGAAACTTCAATTTCTTCAACTATACATGAGATAAAAGTTGAAAAATGCCTTGATCTTACAATGTGGCTAAAGTTCTTAAGAAAGGATTGCAAATGTTTCCATCTTTTCCCTCATCCAGAAAGATAAGCTTGGTGAGCACCATGTCCGCTTTCCACTTAGTTATGATTTGATTCACAGTCTTTGTAACAAAATGGTAGTTTTTTACTAACATCGACTTAGAGAAACTTTCATATTTCTGAGGCCTCTGGAGAAAAATTCTTGATATTTTAAATATGTCCTTTGAAGAAAACAACCAAAACAGAGTTTAATTAATCCCAGTAGATAGCAGCAAATGGAAAGTTCCTTTTCTGTGTTATGTAGAATAATAGAAACAAAATTAATTGAATAGTATTATCTTCCACACACCCAGAGGTCCAATAAGTAGAACACTTTCACTAACAGTGAAAGATGAATTGATAAATAATTATAATCGGACAACAGGCATAAACCCACCTAGATATCACATGACTAAATTTCCATTTTCCATATTTTCTCCCCTAGTGGGTGTATTCTTGCCCTGCTCATGTAATGCAAAACTTACCATGTTACCCTTGCCTGTAAGACCCTTCAGTGGATTTCTTTCACATTGAAGATACAACTTGCTAACATTGTCTATATGCCTGAATATTCTGATTTGTATTTAGTGTACTTTCTCATTTGATGCCATTCCTCACCCCCAAGTGGACAGAGTAGCCATTTAGATTTCATCTTTTGAGGATTGCTGACAAAATATTTTCCTAATTTTAATCAAGTTTATGTTTATTAGTATGAATTAATTATTTATAGATTATTATTACTAATTGTTATTGAAATGGGTTATAGATTTATTCTCCCAGTTTGGGATTTGGTTTTTCTCTTTTATTTTGAAGACTTTGATCAATCAAAATTCTTAATATTAATATAGTTTTCCAGGAAATCTCCACTTTTTTCTTGTTTGTGTTTTAATTTTGTTGTTTATAAATACCCCATATTGTGAAGTTAATAGTATAATCTCCCATATTGTCTTCTAAAACTTTTAAAGTGTTGGCTTTCATCTATAGTTCTTTAATCCACCTGGAATTGACTTTATTGTTACTCTAGGTAATATAGTTTTACTTTTTCTCTTCTTTTACTACAGCTTGCATAACTTTAGTCCAGAAATAATATTTGGCCTTAGAGTTTCTTTTTTTAAACTTTTTATAGTAGTAACATATATTCAATCCAAAAGTTTCCATTTTAACCATGCTCAAGTGTAAAATTCAGTTGTATTAAGTATATTCATAATATTTGCTACAATCGCCAATGTCCATTATTCCAAATTTTTTATTACCTCAAAAAGAAACTGTACCCACTAAGAAATAACTCACTCTCCCCATAACCCCCAACCCTGTCCCTGGTATTTATAAACTAGTCTCTGTTTCTAGAAATTTAATTCTTCCATGTGTTTCATATATGGAAGGTCATACAATAATTGTCTTTTTGTGTCTGGCATATTTCACTCAATTTGATATCTTCAAAGTTCATCCATTTTAATATTATTAAGATGTCAATACTATCCAAAGCAGCATACATATTCCAATTCAATACGTGTTATAATCCCAGCAGGCTTTTTTGCAAAAAAAAAACAAAACGGGAAGCCAATCCTCAAATTCATGTGTAATCTTGTGTGGGGGGGAGTGGGGGTGTGAAAAGTAAAATCAGTATTACAAAAGAAGGATAAAGCTGGAGATCTCACACTTCCTCATTTCCAAACTTACTACAAAGCCACAGTAATCAAAGCATTTTGGTAATGGCATTGATTTTTCAAATTCCATGAGGTAGGGATTGATAATTAGGGATTGAAATATGTTTTTTTTTTTTTGTCCAGATGGATGACAAATTGTCCTGTACAATTGTTAGATTCCATCTTCTTTGCTGATCTCCAATATACATTTATACTCATTGTGTCCATGGTGTGATCCTGTTTCTGAGCTCTCTTTTCAGGTCCTTTGCTCTTTCAGCCATCCCACTGGGCCAATACCATACCCTTCTAGTTACTCCTAGGCATAGATCAATAAAGCCATGCAAAAATTTATAAGGCCTTCCTACCTGGTAGGGAAAATTCTATGATTTTTTATTCTCTCAAGAGTACTTTGTATAATTTTAACCTTTTGCAATTTTATTCATATTTTAGAATCAGCTTCTAAAATGACTTTTTGCATTTTGAGTGAGTCCATATTGAAACTATGTATCAATTTAGGCAAACAAGATATGAATTATACTGAGACTTGCAATACATAATGAAGATATAGCTCCCAATTCATATGGATATAATTTAATATATTTTAAATAAAATATTGTAATTTGCTACCTAGAGTTATCACACAAATTATATTAGATCTCTATGCAGGTACTTTATATTTAAATTTAAAAAAATGTTTTGAGAAGTTATTAGCTTAAAAAACAATCGTGCATAATGTGCAGAATTCCTATACATCACCCCTCTGCCAAAACTTTACATTGTTGTGGAACGTTTGTTACAGGTTATGAAAGAACATGATCAGATTATTACCACTAGCTATGGTCCATAGTGAGGTACTTTATATATTGATGATAATGTAAATAATTTGGAAATTATGTTGTTAAATGTTTGTTGATGTAAAGAAATGCAATTTAATTTATTTAATGAATTTGAATCCATCAATCTTATTTAAATTCTTCAAACTGAACAATTATTAATTCTCCTTTATTCTTCCTCTACTCAATATATCATCAGCAAATAAAGAAAATGTGTTTTTTTCCCCAAACTCTTACTCTTTTTCTTTGTCTCTTCTGTCCTCTCATTCTTCCTATTGCCATTCAGTACTGGCAAAGGATTCCTCAAATATAAAACTTTTACAGAATTTAAAAAGTGCCTTTCTAATATGTGTTTGTTGATATTTTTAAACATTAACTAACCCTGATCTAGATAACATGTTTTATTCCACATTTATTAAATTAACATTTTTCTATGATCTGAAATATAGAAGTAACCATCATATTGCAAAGAATAACTTTAACTTGAGCTTAGGTACTATATTAGTTTGCCACAGGGCTATCGAGGCAAAGAACCAGAAATGTGTTTTATAATGGGAACTTTATTAGGGAAAAATCTTACAGTTCTGAGGTCATAAAATGTCCAAATCAAGGCACCATCAGATATGCTTTCTCACCAAATTCAGCTCCTGGTGATCCTGGCACCCCACAATGTGGCAGATATAGTATGGCCAATTCTTAGGAGACTTGCAGTTGGCTACCAAGGCAGAACAACAAGCAATGATTTCTATGCACTGCTTAGAAGGAAAGTTAAAGTTAGAAAAGTATAAGTCCTAGCACAGGCAGAGATGAAACTGTAAACTGGAAGAGTTTGATGGGATGCTATTTTGACAATGTTTTATATTTTATTCATATTTTATTTGGGTAAGAATTTTTATCAAGGAGTTGAAAAGAGCTTTCAGTTTTGAATCAATAGCTTATTCCCGAACTTCAAGTCTAAGTGTACTCCAAAAGAGTAATCCAGAACATATGTGATAAATGTCTGTCTATCTAAACTGCTTAATAAGAATTTAACTACATCTATACTGCTCAAGTATGCATAACTGGTTGCTGGTTACTAATAAAAGTGTTTCCAGGAATGAGCTTGCATATTACAGGCAACACTGATTCCAGAGGAGATCCTAAAAGCGGTAAAATCAGATATGTGAAATGATGAAGAGCTTGGACACAGCCATACCAAAAGAGTGAGAATTATGAGTCAAATTAGTGAGCTTTGATTTTTTTGCTGTGTCAACTCTTGTTGTGTTTGTCTGTCTATTCAGTGTATATTTTCATACCTCCAGATGATAATATTAAATTAACAAATGAAAATTCTTAAAAGAGTTCTATTCAAATTACTAAAAATTAAATGCTTTAGGACAGGGAAAACAGACATTATTTTTGTACTAGCTTATTTTGGGTCCCTTATTTTAGCTTAAAAAAAGGTTTACTTAAAAAATTTTAACTTAGTTTACTCACTATAACCTGCTTCAAAATCTGCAGAGAGAGGGCTGCAGGGTAATTGATGAACACACACAGCCCTAGAAGCTCCACAAGGGCCTAAGAAGGAAGACTGTTCTTCCTTAGTTTTTGTTTGACTGCTTGCTTGTGTGTTTGTTTGGTTTTTTGTTTGTTTGTTTGTTTGTTTCTTGTTTTTCTTTCCTCTATCCTCTGCTCTCCCTTTTTAAATTAGGGACTGCTTGCTTGTTTCTTCTTTGCTATGCTTCTTCTTCCTTGAGTTCCCATTTTCTGTGTGAACTGATTTTGTCTACCAAGGGTATCTCTTTTCCTTCCTTCACCTTTCTATCTTCTTCATTATATTGTGGTTCTTATATTCCACCTTTCTTTATTCCTCTATTTTTCTAGATTCTATTTCTATCTTGTCTATTCTGTTTTCTTTTTTTATTAATTTTTTTACTTTTGTCCTTTATTTTCTCTTTCTCTCTCCACATGTCATTTGGCCTTTTAAATCATTCTATATATTTTTCTCTATTCGGTTTCCCATTCCATTGTAAGTACTCCACTTTTTTAATTCTTATTACTCTACAATGCTTACATGAGTTAAATATTCATTTTACCAAGAGTTATATGATCCCTCTTCTAACTTTTATTGTTTTTATTACACTTATCCTTTCTCTTTTCTTACCTCTTCTGCTTTATCTAGCGCTAATCTTTTTACTTCAGGGAAACTAAGAAAACAGCAAGGAAATATAATAAGAAGAGCAAAACATCAAAGAGAAAACTTAACACATACCTAAAAACATCAGCTAAAACTCTAGAGTAGAGAGAGAAGCTAATAAACTGAATAAATCCATCAAGATAAATATATGACCAGAGGGCAACAAAAATTTACAAACCATACTAAGAAACAGGAAGACATGGCCCAGTCCATTGAACAAACTAAAACCCAGGAAGAGATGCAAAACATCAAAAAGCTAATCAAAGCTGTCCAAACAAATATGGACTGACTTAATGAAGTGAAGGAAGACAGTAAGGATATTAAGAAGACACTGGAAGAACATACTGAAGAAATTGTAAACATACATAAAAAGATAACAGATATGATGGTGATGAAGGCCAATGTCTAAAAAAACAAAAAGATGCTGGAATCACATAACAGCATATTAGAACAGACAGAAGAAAGAATTAGTGATGAGGAAGACAGTACATCAGAAATCAAACAGATAGTAGAACAGATAGATAAAAATATTTAAAAAATCCAACAGGAACTTAGGGATTTGAATGACAACACAAAATGCACAAACATGCACATTATAGGCATCACGGAGGTAGAAGAGAAGGGAAAGGGAACACAAGAAGTATTGAAGGAAATAATGGCTGAAAACATCCCAACCTGATTGAAGGAGATGGACTTACATGTCCAGGAAGGACAGTGCACCCCAAACAGTATAAATCCAACAGGACTACACCAAGGCATATAGTTGTCAAAATGCCCAATGCTCAAGACAAAGAGCAAATATGCAACAAGAATGACAATTAGAGGAAATGTACAAATTCGTGGAAACAAACAAGCAGCCTACATTGATGAAACAAGAAAATTATGAGCTTAACAGTCCAATTACAAGTAAAGAGATAGACTCAGTCATCAAAAGCATCCCAAATGAGAAGAACCCAGGACCAGTTTCACAGGTGAATTCTACCAAACAATTTGGAAAGAACTAACACCAATCCTACTTAAGCTCTTCCAAAAAATAGAAGTAGAAGGAACATTGCTTAACTCATTCCATGATGCCAACATTACCCTCATACCAAAGCCAAAGACGCCACAAAAAGGAAAATTACAGACCAATTTCTCTAATGAACCTAGATGCTAAAATCCTCAGCAAAATACTTGCTAATTGAATTCAACAACATATCAAATGAATTAGACACCATGACCAAGTGGGTTTCATCCCAGGTATGCAAGGATGATTCAGAGTAAAAAATAATCAATCAATGTAATATACCACATAAAAAAGATAGAAAGAAAAATATCACATGATCATCTGTATAGATGCAGAAAAAGCATTCAACAAAATACAGTATCATTTCCTGATAAAAACACTACAAAAGACAGGAATAGAAGGAAACTTTCTGAACATGATAAAGGGTATATCTGAAAAACTCATAGCTAATATCATATTCAAAGGTGAAATCTTAAAAGTGTCCCTTTAAGATCAGGAAAAAGACAAGGATGCCCACTATCACCAATCCTATTTTACATAGACTTAGAAGTACTAGCTCAAACACTGAATCAAGAAAAAGATATAAAACGCACCCAAATTGCAAAGAAAGAAGTAAAAATTTCACTATTTGCAGACAGTATTATCCTATACATAGAAAGCCCTGAAAAATTTACAGCAAAGCTTCTAGAATTTATAAATGAGTTCAGTAAAGACTCAGGTTATAAGATCAATGCTCAAAAGTCAGTTGCATTTCTGTACACTAATAATGAGCAATCTGAGGAGGAAATGAAGAAAAAATTACCATTTACAATAGTAACTAAAAGAATCAAATATCTAAAAATAAATTTAACTAAAGATGTAAAGGATTTATATATGGAAAACTACACTACACTGTTAAAGGAAATCAAAGAAAAGTTGAGTAAATGGAGGAATATTCCCTCTTCAGGGATAAGAAGGCTAAATATCATCAAGATGTCTATCCTAACCAAATAAATCTAAAGGTTTAATGCAATTCCAATAAAAATCACCATAGCATTTTTTACTGAATTGGAAAAACTAACAACAAAATTTCTTTGGAAGGGTAAGGGACCCAAAATTGCCAAGGAACTATTGAAAAAGACAAATGAAATTGGCTGTATCACACTACCTGACTTTAAAACATACTACAAAGCTACAGTGGTCAAAACTGCATAGTATTGGCACAAGGATAGCCATACCAACAAATGGAAACAGAATTGAGAGTTCTGATATAGATCCTCACATATACAGTTATCTGATATTCGACAAGGCCTCTAAGCCCCCTCAGTTGGGAGAGAATGACCTCTTCAACAAGTGGCGCCTGGAGAACTGGATATCCATATCCAAAAAAATGAGACAGGAACACCATCTAACACCTTACACAAAAATCAACTCAAGATAAATCAAAGATCTAAACATAAGAACCAATAGACCTTGGAAGATAATGTAAGGAAGCATCTACTTTACCTTGTAAGAGGAGCTAGTTTCATGAACTTCACACCTAAAGCACAAGCATCAAAAGAAAAAATAGATGAATAGGATCTCATCAAAATTAAAAATATTTGCACCTCAAAGTATGTTCTCATGAATGTAAAAGGCAGCCTACACAATGGGTGAAAATATTTGGCAACCATCTATCTGTTTGGAGCCTAATATCCTGCATGTATAAAGAACTACACCTCAAAAATAAAAAGACAAACAACCCATTTAAAGAATGGGCAAGCTACCTGAAAAGACACCTCTCCAAGGATGAAATACAAATGGCTAAAAAACACATGAAAAGATGCTCAACCTCACTAGCTATTAGGGAAATGCAAATCAAAACTACAATGAGATACCATCTTACACCCATTAGAATGGTGGCTATTAAAAAAAACAGCAGACTATAAGTGTTGGAGAGGATGTGGAGGAATGGGAACACTCATCCACTGCTGGTGGGAATGTGGAATGGTCCAGACATTGTGGAGGACAGTTTGGTTGTTCCTCAAATAACTAACTATAGAACTTCCATATGATACAGTAATTCCACTGGTGGGTATATGCCCAGAAGAATTGAAAGCAAAGACATGAACAGATATATGCACACCAATGTTCATGGCAGAATTATTCACTATTGCCAAAAGTTGGAATCAACCAAAATGCCCATCAACAGATAATGAATATATAAAATGTGCTATTTAAATACAATGGAATATTACACAGATGTAAGAAGGAATAAAGTGTTAACAGACAGGATAACATGGATGAATCTTGAGGACCTTATATTGAGTGAAGAAAGCCAGGCATTGAAGTATGTACAGTACATGACCTCACTGATATGAATTAAGCAAATTGAGCAGACTCAGAGGGCTGCTGCCTGGAAGATAGGTTTATAAGGAATAGGAAGGGAGAAAAACATTGTTAGCCAACACCCATATGGACAGAATCTACTTTATGGTGAAAGAATGTAGTTGTGTATTGAAGGGATATGAAAGGAGGGTAGTGATATTATTGGGTTTGGTGTTGCAGGGTTGACAGGTAGACTGGGAAGGGTGATTTGTAAGGTCCAGGGTACTGGGGAGAAGTTTGGAGAGGGATCATGTGAACACTGGGGATTTGTGGGTATGTGGATGAAAGTACAAAGTTGGGAATGTTCTAGCAGAAATATGAAAAGGAAGGGTTACTGGTTTATGGCATTGGAAGGGAGTCATTTTGGACAGGGTGCACCTGGAACAGGCTTCTAGGGAGTGTGTGAGTGATTATTCTGTCATAATGTGTTGTATCAGTGGATGGAGACCCACATAATGAGCAGGAAGGAGTTGGACTCCCATCCCCAGGAGGACCGATTTTTTCAGAAATAGACAGGCTGTCATTTATTGAGAGCATGGGCAGCTCCTAACAGGTTAGGACAAACCAGTGTGTCAAGACCTCAGTCTTGCTGAATGTATCTATGAATCTTGTAATCCAATGAGTGAAGACACTGGGTAGTCGTGGGCCCTGGGGTTATGGGGAAGGAGAATTAGAATAGATCGAACTATGGGTATTTAGTGGGCAGTGAAGTATTCTGCATGATCTTACAGTGATGAACACAGAATATGATAAATATCATTAAAATTTATAAAAGGTATGGTATAAAATGTAAACCATAGTGTGAACCATTGACCTTGTTTAGTAGCTATGTTTTATTATTTGTATATCAGTTATAACAAAGTTACCATCCACATATAAAATGGTATTAATATGGGAGGGGAGGAAAAGGGGAGGATGTTGGGCATATGAGTCTCCTTATTCTGTGTGTAACTTTACTGTGACTTAAAACTTCTTTGAAAACAAAATGAAAAATTGTGAGACACTGGGGAATGAGTGGGAAAAGGTGCCACAGTACAGACTTGACACCAGATATTGTGGTGTTGAAAGGCAAAATGTCAAAAAAAATTTTAAATATTTTTCATTTTTCAAAAATATACCAATCTTTTAATTTTATTTTATTTTTAGGTTTTTAAAATTTTTAAATATTTTATCTCTTATATTTAAACTTATCGCTATTGTTTCATTTTCCTATTAATTGTATTTGGCAATTGTAATCACTTAATTTTTGAAGAAGCTTTGGATCACAGAAGGGTTAAAACTACAGTGTGGGAGGATCATTGGTGTGGTTGTCAGGGATGGTGGATGCATGGGAGGAAGTTCACCTGAACATACATATAAGTTATGTAAAAATGTTCAAATGTTCACGGGACATTGTCACAGTGGGTTGAGAATCACACAATAACCAAGAGAATAATGAATTCCTACCCTGGAGGTCTCTGCCACATTCTCTAATGAAGCATCAACTGTCCCCCAAGTGCAGGGGCAGTGACTGGTGAAGGAGGATGATCCACTGATGGGCCCTTGATATTGATGACTAGGCTTATGAGTCTTTGCCCTTGAAATGGAAACTTAGACTACTGTTATGGCTTGCTGCCTGAGAGCCTCCTTGTTGCTCAAATGTGGCCTCTCTCTTAGCCAAACTTAGCATATGAAAGCATTTCCTTCTCCCCTGTTTGGGACATGACTCCCGGGGATGAGCCTCCCTGGCACTGAGGGATTGCTACCAAGCACAATGTGACTGGAAAAAGACCTCGAATAAAAGGGATAAAATGTAAAGATAAATAAGTTTATATAGCTATGAGACTTCAAAGTGAGTTGGGAGGTCATCCCAGATGTAATGTTTGCACACCTCTCAGCAAGATCTCATAGACTGCCCAAGTGGATACTATCCCAAATAGTGGGGATCCTTAGGGTTCTGGAGAGACACCCAGGTCCTTTGGTCAGGGCAGATAACTCCAGAGTTTGGTGTCTTGTCAGTGGGCCCTATATTGGAGTTCGTGCCCCTGAGAGTGACAGAGTTGAACTCTTTAATGTCTTTCCTACATATGGCTCATTTGTTTCCTCTATTTAAACCTATACTTGGTGCTGGAGTTTGTAGGTATATGTCCAGAGACTTGTATCTTTGGCCTATGTGCCAGCTGGACCTGGAAACTTGGTAGAGTTGCAACACCTAATTTCCAGCTCATTGGACTCCCCAGGACAAATGATGGAGTGATGATGATGAACCAAAGGCATTCCAGGGAAGGAGAGAGTCTTCAGCCATAGGCAGGATTGCCCCATCCATCTTTCCCATGTGATATAAGCCCCCTATCAATTGGATGTGGAGTGGACATCACCATCCCAGAATCCCCGGGATTGAGGGAACAACTATGGACTAGAATGAACTTACAGGTATTCTACTATAGACACACTGTGATTCTAGCAATGGAAGAAATTACAACATTGATGTGGAGTCAGTGGCCACTGGAAGCTCTGGGGGTAGGGAGAGGGAAAAACAGTTGTAATACAGGGGCATTTTTGGGATTTGGGAATCATCCTGAGTGATGTTGCAATGACAGATATAGGCCATTTTATATCATCTCACAACATGCAGAACTGTGTGGGAAAGAGTGTTGACTAAAATGTGAACTATGGTCCATGCTTAATGGCAAAGGCCCAGGATGCGTTTTTTAATTGCAATGAATGTGCCACACTAATGAAGGATGTTCATGTGGGAGAGTGTGAGAGGTGTGAGGAGTGGAGCATATGGGAATTCCTATATCTTTTGTTTAACATTTTTGTAATCTACATGTCTTTTAAAAAATAAAAAAATAAAATTGTGAAACTTCAAAAACAACAACAAAAATTAAATGGGTGCTTACATAGGTAAACGAATACTCCTTAAGACCAAATTAGTGAAGCCAAACAGGATAAAATGCCACATAAAGTCTGAATAAAGACACTATTCAAAGGAATGCAAGTAAAAATGTTATTCTCCCATAATTTTTCTATAGCCTCAATAGAATAAACCAGGGTTTCACACTTCATTAAGCAGGGTCTTCTGCCCCAAACCAGTGGGAAGCAGCTACAGAAGAATGACCATTACCCTTCAGCTCCCCCTTAAGAAAAAGGGTGTGTACTTTCTGTGGAAAGAATTGAGGTAGGTTAGTATAGGAAATATTGAAGGTGGCTGG
>JAQZBX010031642.1:7409-26326 GCA_029593785.1 Cabassous unicinctus
AGATAGGAAAATTACTGTTTTAGTCAAGACATCATTACATCCAACTAATAGGGATTCCAAAAAAAGAAAACAAAAAAACACGAGGGACGGCAGAACATACATTCCCAGTATAAAAGGACCAAATGGCCAATAAAATAAATGGAAAAAGGAGCATACCAAGGCATATTACAAAATTTCAAAACTGCAAAAATAAAGAGATGCTAAAAGCTTTCAGATGGGGTGAGGGAGAGAAAAGGTCATGAGGAGGAATTGGGAATCAGAGTGGCACAGGAATCAAGAGCAGCCTTGAAAGTAAGAAGGTGACAGTGCAATGCTTTCAAAATTCCAAGAAAACATTATTCCCAACCTGAAATTACATACCCAGCCAAACTACCAATCAAGTATGATGATGGAATAAAGATATTTTCAGACATGTAAGGTCTCAAAAACCTTCCTTGCACCTTTCTCAAGAATCCATCAAAATGGGGAAATAAATTAAAAAGGGGGAGGGAGCGGGTATAGCTCAGTGGTTGAGCACCTGCTTCCCACAATACGAGGTTTCAGGTTCAATCCCTGGTACCTGCCCCCCCCCCCCAAAAAAAAAAAGCAGGGGGGAGGATCTGGGGTCCAGGAACAGAGTATCAACAACAAAACCAAGAGAGACAAAAGACAAAGGAAATCCCCAAAATAAATAGTGAAGGGAATTCTAAAATGTCAGCCTAGCAGCAGGTCATGAGACAAACAGTTCACACTGAAAGCAAGAACATGAAGACTCCCAAGAGGGAAGTTTTGGGGAGAGATTTATCTGATATGTTTGTAAGTACCACGAGATTTACAACTCTGTCAAAATGTTTAGTGATAAAGTAGAAAAAGGAACAGAGAAAACAAAGCAAGCAACGAAAGGGAGGGAATTATTAATGCCAGAAAAAATATGACGTGTAAGACGATATAATCGTAATATAAATGCATGAACAATAATTACAGTCACAATACTATAAAACCTATATATTGATAAATAAAATTTTACGCTATGTAAATATTGGGACAATGAGAAAGAAACTGCATGTGTGTGAGCTAAACATCATCTTCCATAGGAGGAAGATGACTGTAAAGTAGAAAGAAAAAAAAAATCAAGCTAAAAACAGGTCATCTAGCAATGTGGAGGAAAAAACCAATAAAACAACAAAGAGCCGGAGTTTCTCAATAACCAGAAACTGGAATGAGGAAGAGGAGGGCAAGACACGGCTGTTCTTCACTGTCACACTATGCAGCTTATTGGTTTTATTTGCATGTATTACTTTAATAAAAATAGAAATTCAGTTCACAAAAGAAAAAGTATCTACTAAGATTAAAAGATGTTCCAAATGATAATTTTGTAGGGCTAACATTTAAGTCTGTATCTTTTATTTATTTAAATTTTTTTGGAGGTACTGGAGATTGAACCCAGAACCTCATAATGGGAAGCAGGCATTCAACCACTGAGCTACAGTCGCTCCCCTATATCTTTTTTTAATGAATATAATCATACAAGAAGAAACAGAAAACAAAAATGGAAAACGAACAACCATGCAAATGAAAATAATAATGAAGTATTATATAATTAGGCTTCAGAAATTAGGGGGAATTTAATGGCACTACCTGGGGCAGGCTAAACTGCAGTTAAAACGGGCACAATCACACATTGCTGGTGACAGGGTAAGTAGCGCTGCCTTTTGGAAAGGAAACTATAAAAAGTCTTCAAATCCACTGACATACTAATGATACTTCTCAACACCTGTCCTACTAATATAACTGAAGATAAGAAAAATAAGCTATAATAAAATGCTGCTATTAGCAACTGCAACGTTACCAGTAAAAATGAAAAACTGGAAAAATACATGTCAAATAAGGGAAATGTGTCATTAAAAAGTTCAATATGAGGCAAACAATAAAAGTTATTTTTATAAAGACCACGGAACTTGAAAAAGGTTTACAAAACTGAAAAAAGAACACAAAATTGTAGGTACACTATGTAAAAAAGTGTGTGTTCATGTGGATAGACAGGAAGGGAACATATGAAAAACACAGCTATATTAGGTGGTAAGAAAAGGCAGGGTCAACTTTTTAAAATTACTCTTTTATAACAAAAAGGGAAAGTATTTTAAAATAAAATGTACTATAAATCTCAGCAAATGAGTGCTACCAATTAGCTGTAGATGATAATGAACAAAGTGCTCAACAAAAGGACTAATCCTTTGGATTTCTTTAATCACGAAGTTGAAGATTAAATTCTTAAGGAAAGGTATTGAAATTTCTTTTCGCTGGTTGTATGAAAGCATTAGCTGACACAAAAGCCATTCAAAAGAGTCACATATTGAGCTTTTGCCAATTGTTCAAAGAGTCTGACAGTTTCATAATACATCAATGTGTTTACTCAAGCATGAAAAGCTTACTTTGTTTTCCAGGAAAGGCATAATAACAAAAGCACAAAAACCATCACCAATTCCATACATTCAGAGATGGTTCTGAAATAAGAAATCACATCAATAAAGTACTAAGATCTATCGTGAATGATAAGTTATTTTTTTATGTCTGTGGAAATGATAAACAATAGCTTACAAATCCCCACCTCCAACAGAAATTATAAAAGCCAACAAATTTAAAGTTTTGTTCTGCATGTTAAAAGCATTCTCAAATAGAGCCCGTCACATACACTACTTTATTCAGCTTGGGAAACACCTACCAGATGTAAAAACAATTCTATTTGACATGATTCTAAGAAAACATGAATTCCTCAGTCCTTCCCTAAAGATCCTGATTAGATCTTTAAATGCTTTAAATTAATTACTTTCTTACCGTGCCACTAACACTTTATTAAGTCCTCACAGTCTCGACTTCTCCTGGTAGTTAGAGTAAAACCTAAGCAAGCCGTACGTACTTCTTCCTTCCCTTTGACATCAGCCAGGGCGCATGAAGAACAATCCATGTAGCTGCCTTGGCAGGTGCCCTAGGGCAGAGCAACCCAGTGACGGAACACACAGACACCATTCTTCAGCTCTACCATGTTTGATTATAGCACAGTGGCCCACTGAGAGTACATTTTGTACAATTATATGCAAAGAAACCCAAACTGCTTTGGCCTGTTATGTTACACCACAGAGTCTTCTTATAGCCACCCTATTGTTTTAGTAGATAGTCTTTAATTTGGCTGAACAAAATGTTTTTCTCATACTCCATTTCTGACAAGATTCTTTTTCCTTTTCTTTGGGTAGAGTGTAGTGCCTTCCTTCTTAGGAAGGGACTAGGAAATCTCAGTCCTATAAGAGCCGTGCCCTTTTTATTACTATGTGGCCAAGGAGTAACCAATTATCCCTCAGTTGCCCAAAATTCCTCCACCATAATGTAGAGAAAACATAAAGGAAAAAACAAAAACAAAAAAAAACCATGGTTACAGATTTGCCTGGAAGACAATATTGTAAAGGTTATAAACTCCTGAAAAATTATTTGACTATGAAATATGATGAGAGAACATTTACTCACAGATTACCCCTCTGGAGGCACTCTCACCCTTCAACTCAATGCTGATCCCTTTTCACCCTACTTAGCTCATATCACATCCCTTCTCCTGTCCCCGTTGACCTGAACTGCCTTTTTGGTCAACAATCTGTAAAGACAGAGTAAACATGGTTCTAATCTCAAGGTAAGATTGACACAATACAGTATATGTCCACTTATATCATCTGGCATTGTTCTTTCCCACGAGACTTGCAAAAAGTGACTGTGACCTCATTAACCAGAAATTTTACTCCTAAAGTATACCTTTAAGAAAACAAAAACTTCCTGCATACATGTATAATGGAATACATATAAAAGAAAGTGTTCAACAGAATTATTTGTAATAGCCCAAAACTTTAAATAACCCAAACACCAATCAATAGTAGATTGATAGTAGATCTGATAAATATTCTTAACAATGAAATTCTATACAGCAATGAAAATTAGGCATATATTAGGCATAGTATGGATCATCTTAAAAAATTATGTTGAGCAAATAAAGCCAGACACTATAGAATAAGTACTATACTGTCCCATTATAATGAAAAAGCAGACAAACTGTTTTGGTTGAGATACGTACAGAGATGGTAAAAAAACTATAAACAAGAGCAAAGAGGTGATTACTCTAGAATCAGTTAGTGATTACCACTAGGTCTCAGGGAATGGATTATATCAGGGAGAGCATGCAATGGGTTTTTGGTCAACTTCTTAACCTGAATGGTAAAGACAAGTGCTCACTTAATAATATGTTATAAACTGTACATTATATTTTATACACTTTTCTACATATATTATTCCATAATAAAAGTGACTATTAATCTACTTATTAACCAGGAAGGAAAATGCCAGACGATTAGCACAAAGGACATCAAAGTCTATTATACATCACAGTTAATGATAATGGGAAAGTAATGGCATTATCTATGCAGGAAGAGAAGCTGAGGAGGAAGAGAAGTGACCATAGTGACTGAAGGAACAACAATATCAGTAACAACGACATAGCAGTTAAACTTTATTAAGAATTCTCAATGCTTGGCAGTGAATTAAAGACTTTACATGGATTACATGCTTTAATGATCTCAACTGTGCCACAATGCTGATACCTATGTGTATCAGTTAGCTTTTGCTGAGTAACAAACCATCCCAAACTTAGTGACTCAAAAACAAGTTTTTTATTTTGTTTTGTTTTAAATTTCTCACAGTTGTATGGCTTACGCAGTTCCTCTGCTGCTTTCACCTAGGCTCACCAATGCCACTACATTTATCTAGAGGATCTGGTAAGCTGGAAAATCCATGCCTCACTCTTGTGTCTGGTAGATTATGCCAGCTGTCAGCTGGAGTGTGCCTCTCTTCTGGACAAGGCCTCTTGCCTTCCATTTGACTAGAATGGCTTCCTTACATGGAGTTCTCCGCACAGTATTCAAAAAGCACAAAAGTGTAGAGACTTCCAGGAAGATGGAGGACAAGAAAGGTGGAAGGATCACTTCTCTCCCAGAAAAAATAGCTAGAGGACAGATGAAGACTGTCTGGAAAGCTTTTCTGGGGCTCAGGACACCAGGGGAAGGCAAGATACTACCCAGAAGAGAGAAGGCAAAGGAAAGGAATCTCAGCTGGCTGAAAAATCCCATGAGTAGAGCTGCAACAGCAGCAGCAGGTACCCCATCTACAGAAGAAGTAGCACTCTGTGGACTGCAGCAGCTGCAGACTGCAGTGACTTCAGACTGAGGGGGTTGCAAGGGTCCTCTTCCCCAAGAAAGGGGAGAGGGAAAGACACAGCCTATAGCAAATTCAGATTGTGGCCAGCTAACTTAGTCTGCAGCATGGGAGAGGACTCACACTTCCAGTAGGGGTGGGGCCGCAACATTGTTTGCCCAGAGAGCCCCTAAGGAGTTAAAGGTAATTTGCTTTCTGAAACCCCTCCCTACTGGCCCACGCTTGTTGCTGAAGAGGAAGAGGGAGGAAGGGTGTGGCCGTCCAAGGGTGGAGAATAGCCTCAGAGATAGTTTGTTTGTGAGGTTTGTCCAGCCCTGAGGATACTGCTTCTGCACAACCCACCAGACTGAGGAGTTACCTGAATGCATACCTCCCTAGCACCTGGCACCTGAGCAGAAAGGGCTGCCCAATAGCGCCACCTACCAGCCAGAACAGAAAAGTTCACGAAAAAGAAAAAAGAAAAAAAGAGGCAAGCAGTTGCATTTACTGCCACCCTCCCCAAGGCCTTGGAAACGGGACTGTACACCATTACTGGGTGCTTAGTCCTGATTTGAGCAGATAAACACAGGAAAGCCTCAATATCTAGAACAAGTTGAACCAAGAGTCAAAGAACAGTGGTACTACACAGCTATTTAACAGGAAATCCCTAGGCAAGAGAGAGAAACATCATCAGAGTAAACTCAGGATCAGAATAAGATGCCTAGACATCAGGAAAAAATTACAAGCCATAAAAAGAAAAAAGAAGATATGACTCAGGCAAAGGAACAAGTCAAGCCAGCAGATGAGACACGGGACTTGAAACAGCTAATTAATGGCGTTCATACAAATTTCCTTAATCATTTCATGGACTTGAAGGACATATGGTTAAAGAAATGAGACAGTAAGAAGACACTGAGTGAGCATGAAGGAAAAATTGAAATCTTGGATAGAAAAAAACAGAGCTTATAGGAATGAGTGACACAATAAGTAAGATTAAAAATACAATACAGGCACACGACAGCCGATTTTAAATCATAGAAGAATCAGTGATGTAGAAGAATGAACAACTGAAATTGAAGATAAAGAAGAACAGAGAGAGAAAAGAATGGTAAAAATTGAGCAGGGGCTCAGGGAGTTGAATGATAACACGAAGCACGTCAACATATGTGTTAAGAGAGGTCCAGAAAGAAATGAGGAGGAAAAAGGGGAAGAAAGAGTATCTGAGGAAATAATGGCGAAAAATTTTCCAACTATCATAAAAGACACGAATATGTATGTCCAAGAAGCACAGTGTACTCCAATTAGAATAAATCCAAATAGACCTACCCCAAGACACATGATATGCAGAACGCAGAATGCCAAAGATAAAGAGAAAATTCTGAAAGCAGCAAGGGAAAACCAAAACATCACACAAGGGACATCCAATAAGACATAATATGGATTTCTCTTAGGAAACCATGGAGGCAAGAAGGCAGTAGTATGATATAATTACAGTACAGTACTGAAGGAAAAACTGCCAAAGAATTCTTTATCCAGGAAAACTGTCCTTCAAATATGATGGTGAGCTTAAAATATTCACAGATAAACAGAAACTAAGAGAGTCTGTAAATAAAATCCAGCTCTGCAGGAAACACTAAATGGAGTTCTGCAGCCAAAAAAGAAAATACGAAAGAGAGAGGCTTGAAGGAGAGTATAGAAGTGAAGACTATCAGAAAGAGGAACCAAAAAGGTAAAAAGATAGACAAAAATAAGATATGACATATGAAAGTCAGAGGATAATATAGCTGAAGCAATGCCTTCACAGTAATAATATTGAATGTTAATGGATTAAACTCCCGAATCAAAAGACATAGGCTGACAGAATGGATAAGAAAACATAAGTCATCCATATGCTGTCTTCAGGAGATCATCTTAGACCCAAGGATGCAAATAGATTGAAAGTGAAAGGTTGGAAAATGAGATTTCCTGCAAATATTAACCAAAAGAGAGCAGGAGTAGCTATACCGGTGTCAGACAAAAGAGATTTAAATGCAAAAAAGTGATAAGAGATGCAGAAAGCCACTATATACTAAGAAAAGGGACAATCCACCATGAAGGAGTAACAGTCATAAATATCTATGTACCTAACCAGGGTGCCCCAAAATACATGGCGCAAACTCTGGCAAAACTGAAAGGAGAAACAGACTGTCTAAAATAATGGTTGGAGATTTCAACATACTACTCACATCAATAGATAGAACTAGACAGAAGATCTACAAGGAAACAGGAACACTATGATAAATGAGCTGGACCTGACAGACATATACAGAATATTGTACCCCAAATCAACAGATTATACATTCTTCTCAAGTGCTCATGGATCTTTCTCCAAGATCAACCACATATTGGGCCAAAACATGGCTCACAATAAATTCAAGAAGACAAATTATACAAAGCATCTTCACTGATCATAATGGAATGAAACTGGAAATCAGTAATAGGTTGGAAAGAGAGAACTTTGCAAACATGTGGAGGCTAAACAACATACTCTTAATCAATGGGTAAAAGAAGAAATTGCAAGAGAAATTACTAGTAGATATCTCAAGACAAATGAAAACAAGAACACAACATATCAAAACTTATGGAATACAGTGAAGGCAGTACTTAGAGGAAAATTTATAGCATTAAATGCCTATATTTAAAAAGAACAAAGAGCTAAAATCAAAGAACAAACTGAACAACTGGAGATACTAGAAAAAGAATAGCAAACCCATCGCAAAGCAAGCAGAAAGTAATAACAAAGACTAGAGCAGAAATAAATGCAGTTGAGAACAAAAAAATAAATAGAATTGTCTATTTCAAAAAAACCAAAAGCTTGTTCTTTGAGAAAATCAATAAAACAAGACAAACATTTAGCAATACTAAGAAAGAAAAAAAAAAAGAGAGATGATTCAAATGACTAAAATCAGGAAGGAAAGGGGAGACATTACCAATGACCACACAGAAATAAAAAGGATCATAAAAGAATATCATGAGAAACTGTATGCTAACAAATTAGACAACTTTGATGAAATGGACAAATTCCTAGAAATGCACACACAACCTATACTGACTCTATAAGAAATACAGGAACTCAACAAACCAATCACAAGCAAAGAGACTGAATCATTCATTAAAGGTCTTCCAACAAAGAAAAGTCCAGGACCAGATGGTTTCACAGATGAATTCTACCAAACATTTTGAGAAGAATAAATACAAATCCTGTTTAAACTCTTCCCAAAAAATTGAAGAAAAGGGAAAATTACCCAACACATTTTATGAAGCCAACATCACCCTAATACCAAAGCCAGATATAGATACTACAAAAAAAGAAAATTGCAGACCAATCTCTCTAATGAACACAGTTGCAAAAATCATCAACAAAATACTTAGAAATCAAATCCAACAGCATATAAAAACAATTACACATCAAGATCAAGTGAGTTTGATTCCTGGTATGCAAGGGTGATTCAACATAAGAAAATCAATTAACAAAATACACCACATTAAAATATTGAAGGGAAAAAAACACATGATCATCTCGATTGATGCAGAAAAGGCATTTGATAAAATCCAGTGCCCTTTCTTGATAAAAATGCTTCAAAAAATAGGTATAGAAGGAAAGTTCTTCAACATAATAAAGGGCACATATGAAAATCCCACAGCCAGCATCGTACTCAAAGGGAGAGGTTGAAAGCTTTCCCTCTAAGATCAGGAACAAGAGAAGGATGCCCACTGGCACCACTGTTATTCAACATTGTGCTAGAGCAATTAGGGAAGAAAAAGAAATAAAGGACTTTCAAACTGGAAAAGAGAAAGTAAAACTCTCACTATTCACAGTTGACATGATCCTATATTTAGAAAATCCCGAAATATCTACAACAAAGCTACCTGAGCTAATAAATGAGTTCAGCAAAGTGGCGTGATACAAGATCAACATGTAAAAACCAGTAGCATTTCTATACACTAGTAAGGAGCAAGCTGAGGAGGAAATCAAGAAAAAAATTCAATTTACAATAGCAACATAAAGACTCAAATACCTAGGAATTAATGTAACCAGAAATGTAAAGGATCTGTATTCAGAAAACTACAAAAGACTGCTAAACAAAATCAAAGAAAACCTAAATAAATGGAAGGACATTCCATGTTCGTGGATTGGAAGATTAAATGTCATAAAGATGTAAATTCTACCCAAATTGATTTATAAATTCAATGCAAAATCAATCAAACTTCCAATATCCTATTTTACAGAAATATAAAAGTCAATTACCCAGGAGCAGATATAGCTCAGTGATTGAGTACCTACTTCCCATGTACGAGGTCCCAGGTTTGATCGCCGGTACCTCCTAAAAACAAACAAATGAAAAAACCAACTCTCATTGGGGAGCGGATGCAGCTCAGTGGTTGGGCACCTGCTTCCCATATACTAGGTCCTGGGTTCAATCCCCTGGTACTGCCTAAAAATAAGTAAATAAATAAATAATAAGTCAATTACCAAATTTATTTGGAAGGGAAAGGGATCCTGATTAGCCAAAAACATCCTAAAAAAGCAGAACAAAGTCAGAGGACTCATGCTTCCTGACCTTGAAGTGTACTATAAAATTACAGTGGTCAAAATGGCATAGTATTACATACAGACAGACACATTGGTCAATGGAATCGAATTGAGAGTTTAGAAATAGAACCTCATCTCTATGGTCAATTGATTTTCGATAAGCCTATCACATCCACTTTTCTGGGACAGAACAGTCTCTTCAATAAATGGTGCTGGGAGAATTGGATATCCATAACCAAAAGAAAGAAAAAGGACCCCTATCTCACTCCCTATACAAGAATCAACTCAAAATGGATCAAAGACCTAAACATAAAACCTATGACCATAAAACTCCTAGAAGATAACATAGGGAAACATCTACAAGACCTTCTAGTAGGTGGGGGTCTCTTAAACCTTACACCCAAAGTACAAGCAACAAAAGAAAAAATAGACAAACGGAACCTCCTCAAAATTAAACACTTCTGCACCTCAAAGGACTTGAAGAGGATAAGAAGGCAGTCTACTCAATGTGAGAAAATACAGACATCCAACATGGGCCTAATATCCATGATATGTAAAGAGCTACTAAAACTCAACAATAAAAAGATAAATGACCCAATTAAAAAAATGAGCAAAAGACCTGAATAGACATTTTTCTAAAGAAGAAATACAAATGGTGTAAAAACACATGCAAAATGCTCAGCATCACTGGCTATTAGGGAAAGCAAATCAAAGTTACAATGAGACATCATTTCACACTTACTAGAATGGCCACTATTAACGTAACAGAGAACTACAAGTGTTGGAGAGGATGTGGAGAGATAGGAATGCTTATTCACTGCTGGTGGGAATGTACAGCCACCATGGAAGTCTGTTTTGTGGTTCCTAAGAAAGTTAGATATAGATGTACCAGCAATACTGCTAGTAGGTATATATCCAGAAGAACTGAGAGCAGTGACATGAACAGACATCTGCACACCGATGTTCAGAGCGACATTATTCACAATTGCCAAAAGATGGAAACAATCCAAGTGTCCATCAACTGATGAATGGATAAACTAACAGTGGTATATGCATATGATGGATTATTATGCAGCTGTAAAAAGAAATGAAGTCATGAAGCATATGACAACATGGATGAACCTAGAGGGCATTATGTTGAGTGAAGCAAGCCAGGCACAAAAAGACACATATTGTATCACTTTGCTATTATGAACAAAATATAATGAGCAAACTCATGGAGTTAGTAGCTAGAATAGAAGACACCAGAGAAAAGAATGTAGTTAGAGAATGGAAAGTTGAGGTTTAATCTATGCAGAACTGGTAAGAAGTTGTTTGTAAATGTTTGGAAATGAATAGAAATAGTGAAAGCACATCATAGAATTTGTAATTAGTAGCGCTAACATGTGGTATGATAGAGGTTTGTTTTTTGCTGGGTTTTTGAGTAATGAAAATGTTCTAACATTGTTTGAAGTGATGAATACACAATTCGGTGATTATACCAAATGCCAGTGATTGTACACTTTAGATAAATTGCATGGTTTATGAACCAAAAAAATAATAGGGTGGGTTGGGGGAAAAATACACCAAATGTAAAATACAGTAATATTTTGACAATGCTCTTTCATAATTTGTTACAAATGTTTACAAAATGCAAGATGTTTGTGGTGAGATGATGTATAGTAGTCCTGTATGATATTATGCATGTTTGTTTCGTAAGGTTACAACTTTATACACTTATTGTATTGTTTTAAAATGTTAAAACACTGTTTTAAAATGTTTTAAAAAATGATATACCTCAAATTTTAAAAAAATGAATAATAAAAAAACGAGTAGGAAGGGAAAAAACTGTGCAAAGGCAGAGGCTACAAGGACTCCCGGTGCCTTGGCCTCGAAATTTGCATGATGTCATTTCTGCCACATACTGTAGGCAGTCACAAAGTTCAGCCCAGATTAAAGGAATGGGAGAAACAGTCTACACTTGTGGATGGAAGCAGCAGCAAAAATCTCACTGATAAGAAGCACCGGATGGAGGGAATTTGGTAGATTAAATAATCTACCATAAAATGAGGTAGGAACCTCAGGTATGCCACTGAGGAATGCATATTAAAAAATGGGTAGACTATGCTAGAAAATTCTATAGTTGGTCACAGAGTAATGATTTTTCTAAAGAAAATTAAAATAGAAAATAAAATAATATATTGATTAACCTTTGGCTAAGGTGGGATTTTTGCTACATGAGAAGATTACAGACAAAGGGAAAAGTCAAAGAAATATTCACAGAATAGTGACAAGACTGGTGTGGCTTTGAAGCAGAGAATTCTAAAAATCAGAATCTGAATTTGAAAGTGTTTTAACACTTATAATTAAGAATTATTGATTAAATAAGTGTTAATAAAACATGTTTTTTCCCCCAAAATTAGACCAGTGTGCTTTGGTAAAGAGGTAGGGAATGGGAATGTCCTTGGGTGAATCACTTGACTTCTCTGGTCCTCTGTGTCCTTGTGTAAAAATTTAGTGTTACATGTTCTCAGGACTCATTATAGTTCTAAAACTTATCCGATTAGCACACTGTATAAAAAGCAGGGGATTAGAAATGCATAAAATTATGGAAAGTAGATTAGTGCTTGTCCAGGAAGTAGAACATGACTGCTAATAGGTATGGGGTTTCATTTGGGGTGATGAAAATGTTCTAAAACTGACTGTGGTGACCGTTGCAAAACTCTGAATTTACTAAAAACCACTAAATTTTGCACTTTAAATGGGTGAATTTTGTCTTATGTGAATGATATCTCAATAAAATTGTTAAAAATGCATAGACTTGGTAGACAACTGGTAGTCGGTCAAAAAGATACCCCTTTTAGCAATAAAAGACTGAGATAGGAATACATGTATACTTTTCTTTAATTGAACCCCTATACCCACCAGTAAGGTCCAGTTTTTTATTCTTCAGTTAGTAGATGAGGAAACTGAGGTTCAGCAACATTTTCTGGCTTTGCTGACATTGCATATCAGTAACATTCTCTAAGAAAAATTCTATAATTGAACCATGTTGGAGAATCACAGAGCACAAATCCTCAGGCAACTACCTGGAAAGCCAAAACACTCTTGTAAAACTATGTTCTAATTAGTGTAAATATAAAAAAAAGTCATCTTGGTGGGAAAAGCAAACTAATTTACATAAGGAGAAGGATAATTACTAAAATTGTGCCCACAGTATATTCCATCTTCATTAATGAGTTGAGAGGTGAAGAAAAGAGCATGCTAATGAAACCCGCATGTGAAAGCACATAAGTGATGTTGCTGCCAAGCAAGCCAGGCAGATAGAGACATGAAAAAAAGGAAATCTAGACAGATAAGAAAACGAATCAATTTCTCGAGGATTCTGGGTGTGGAGAAGTAAAAACATCCTGAGAATGCCTTGGGCAAGAAGAAAGCAGAAGTAGACAGGGAAGACAGTAGACAGAATTTGATACAAATTTGTAATAAGATATAGCGAAAGGACATATAAATAAAAGAGGCTCAGTCTAGTTTTGGAGTGAAATCAGGAGGTATCCAAAGCAGTCTGGCCAAAACTCGAAAAAGACTACACTGTCTATTCAACTGGCAATTCAAAATTTTTAATACTGCTGAACAATTTCCAGATAGACACAGAATGGAATCCAAAAGAGAGTCGCACATACTTAAGAATTTGAAATACTGATTCAGAAAGTAGAAAATTTGTATCCATGTATTATCGGGCCAGGTAACAGATAATAAAAATGAAATGACATAAAGGGCTTAATCCCACAATAAAACTAACCATTTCCTCTATAATCTGAAGCAAGGAGAAATATACTTAGATTGTATTTTCTTGTCCATCAGACAGAAAAACGTCTCTCCTGCTCTAAAATAAAATTTTTCAATCACTGCATGTTTCACAGTAAAGGAAAGGGTGTTGACTCCTTTCTTTATGTGCCCCCTGAAAAGTCACAGGTAAATCAAATTTCACAGAATCAAATTAGTTTCCCACTGAGTTTTAGTGGAAGCATTTATAATCAGGGTGCTTTATGTTCGCTTTGCTCAAATTAATTCTCTTTCCAATTTTTCAGTCTTTTGTCTTCCATTAATAATTTTATCCCCTCTTATTTGCTAATATATTTCAACTTTTTCAAGGTGTCTTCACACATTATCAAGCTGTCAAGGTTAATGATCCTCAACCAACATGTAACTACCCCAAGGGTGCCCCATAATTAGAATAACTCAGGGGTGAATCACTTTGAAAATGATGAAACCAGGAATGCTTTATTTATTGTGCTATGATTAGAAGACTGGATAAGGTTGGCAGTGGTATTTGCAATGGTTTGAAGAAGAGGGAACTTTTATTAAAATAAGACTGACCAGGGCAGCATTACTTTACTGAGAACCTGAATGAGGGGACGAGATATGGACATGGGAGGATGAGGCTAACGGCACAGATGGAGAATTGATGGAATTTGGATTGATCAGGGTTGGCAAGGCACAGGAAACATCAAATATGTTGAGGGTAAAAACTACAACCTAAATCACTAACAGAGGACTGATTAAACCTGGGATGGTAAACTCAAATCATGAACTATTATGTGGCCATTAAAAATCATGTTTCAGGAGAATATTTAATAACATGATAAATAGCTCTGTTCTAGGGTTAAGTGGAGAAAAATGTAAAAGTGTACATACAGCATAATCACAACTTTGTTAAAAATATATATAATAGGAATTTCAGGGGGAAACGCCTTTAAAAAATAGTCTCCTGAGGGAAAAAAAAGAACTTAAGACAAATGATTGAGGATAATTCAACTTTCGGTATTGATTTTCTGTAGCAGAGAAAACCAGAGTCTATTTATCTGTAGAAAGAGTTGTTTCTCCTTCAGATTTTAACCAACTGTATCACTGTTTAGTGCTTAATCCCAAACGTGAAAGGATGGAGGTATAACCAGTTTACATACCAAGAAAAAGTTCTTGCAATAAGATTTCAGATATTCAAATAAGTTTATTAGGCTGATCTTATAATTTGGTATAAGATATTCAAAAAGGCTGAACTTTTTACACACCGTACTCAGGAAAATATGACATGACTCAAACAGAATAAAATTTTGTTTAGTGGGCATTTTGCCTTGGATTCAATACAATTCATACAACTTAAGAGCAGTAACAAGCACTACATATATAATATGTCTACTATATGCAGGGTTTTAAAGTGGAAGAAAAGATGTTCAAACAAGATGCACTCCTTAGTTTTAAGGGACATGGAGATAAAACGAGAAAGGTAGCTGATAATTAAAATATGAGATAGAAAGTGATAATCATAAATGAGGCACAAACTGTAATAAAAAGATAACAAATGTCTGTTATCACAAACTACATCTGTTAGGTTCCCTCAGGGGGAAAAAAAAAGTCAATTATGTGGTTTAAAGTCAGTCATACCACACCAATGGGATCAAAAAGATTCCTCTGAGAGGTCAGAATAAAAATTAATTATTCAGAGGAGCTGTGTTAAGAAGATTCTTTCTGTATTTTCTCAGCAAATTACTCCAACAATTTGAAATAACAGGCTCAGCACAGAAAAAAAATCATATGGCCAAGACCCATGAGCCCTTGCCTAGGCCTAATAGAATACCTTAGGACTGCCTAATAAGGTTTTTCATCTCCTGCGGTAATAAATTGATACTGCCACAGTCAGGGTTTTGATCTTTCTGGATAGTAAACAAGAAATGGAAGAAATCGGTCGTTAAGACAGTAGTTAAAATATTCATCTGAATTAACAGGTTATAATCACTTAAAACGTTCAAGAACGGCCCATTTTCTTCTAAGGCAATATTTAATGACACTTTTTTTAAAGGAAGTACTAGGGATTGAACCCAGGACTTCATACATGGGAAGCAGGCACTCAACCACTGAGCTACATCTGTTTCCCAATGAGAGTTGTTTTTGTACCTCATTTGTTTTCAGGAGGTACTGGGGATGGAACCTAGGACCTCATACATGGGAAGCAGGTGCTCAAACACTTGAGCTATATTCATTCCCTTTAATGACACTTTTAATGCATACTAATTTCAGGTAAAGGGGGAAGGAAAGGACTTTGTCTCTTATTCTCCACAATTCTGAAGATGACCAAAGTGTTTTTAAAGCATTATAATGAGATCTTGGGGGAGTGGAGGGGAAAGGCATGGGAGGAGAGGGTTGACTAACCAGTCAGTACAACATATTGCAGCCAACAAACTGCTAAACAGGTTAAGCTAACAAAGTGCTAAATAGGTAAAGCCCTGCAGTGGTAGCCATGATGTTACTACATTTATGTTGGCATGTTCATTTCAAGGAATTGCCAAACTACTTTCCCAAAAAGTAGGAAGGGCATTATCAAGCTCTATTACATATGCAAACACTAAAAGAGAAAATAATCCAACAATCAGACGCATGCATACTCAAGTCTGAGAGGACCCTAAACAATTTAAATATGCAACTTGGCTTTACATTTGTTAAGAAGTCATGTGTACTGGATTAATTATGCAATGCTGTTTGTTCAGACTGTTAGGCCCTAAACCAGACTTCAGGTATTTAGAAACACAATGATCTAACTATAATCACTGAGGAGTTCAATAGTGGAGAAGGACAGAACTTGCCCAAACACATTTTTTTAAAAACATTTTCTAAATACACATAAGCTAGAGCATATATCATGGCAACTCTATAATTACAATTTAATATTACGATTGTGTAATTTTAGTGTGAGTTTCTCTCCACCTAGATAGGCTTGCATTTCAGTGTTTCTAAGTCTTATAAAAGGCAGTCTCATATCCTCAAAATAAACCCTTTCCCAAATTTAAATTTCTCACACATAATAAATTCAGTTTCCTCCTGACTGACCAAAGCAGTTAACTAAAAAGCAAGATGGAAAAAAACTGAGAGTATATTCCCTAGCAACTCACCAAAAGTTATGAAAAACAAAACAGATCTCATGCTCATCACCACATTTTAGCTCCACAAACTAAATATTAAAATCTAATATAAATCCAGATAAACAACCACAAACACAAGGCCTAACTTTGAAAACTGTCTGAATTGCTCTGCTGTTTAAGGAAGAAGAGAAACCATTAGTATCTAACAGATTCTGTTCAACTCCCATGTTCTGCAGTTACATCTGATTGAATGCTAACCTGTAACAAGTCTTTCTTTATGAGATAGAGAAGGCAAAGTTCTGTCAAAGCCACTTTTTTACACTGCTCTGACATTCTTTGAATTTTATTTTTATTGTTTACCAGCAACCCAGATAAGAGGCCAAGCAAGCATTCCTAGCATTCGTTTAATGTAAGAATGTAGAGAATTGCTGGATGGTGACCTGTGGGCCACATAATGTCACCCTTCTACCGCAGCATGTCTCTAAGGACACAGTTCTTTCCTTACCACAAAGCTCTTTAAATAAGTTCAGGCAGCATGACTGTATTTGCTGACCATCTGGTTCCTTGGTAGAGAGACTATACGGTAAGTACCTTATTCAGACATCACCTCAACAGTTCTGAGTCAGAAATCTCTTTGAGACATGCTCAAAAAGAACATTCAAGAAAAAGGGAATGTAGGAATCCTGTAGGATACTTTCAAACATGAATCCCAAAGTAAAGTGTGGGAGACGCCATTCCAATGTCCTTGTCACACACCACAACTGCCTCAATGGCCTTTCTAACTTGAGCTCCCACACCCACAGGCCCATGCATCCCGTATTCTAGCCTCCCAGGAACCACTGCTATTCATTATGCCTTGACTTTTCCTGACATCCTTCCTCTGGCTATCAAAATCTTACTCATCCTCAAACACCATGACCTCTATGAAGCCTTTACTCAGCTACCTGGGCAAATTCAAAGCCGCTTCCCCCAAAACATTTTGTCTCTGTTCCTTCACTAGATTAATAAGTCTACAGGGAAATAAACCACATTATACACACCATCGTACCCCTCAGAACACCTTCCACAGTTCTGGTACACAAGAGATCTTCTACACCCAGGTGTTCAATGAATTAATAAGACACTATTGTGACAAAGTTCTATGAAAACAGCAATTAGAAAACGCATTCTTAGTTCCAAATCAGGATATTTAGAATGCATCAACGCTTTGTAAGTAACCCCATCCTCAGCCACCACCATCCCCCAAACCCTAGTCAGGAAAATGAGTGTAGGGAGTCTTTGGTTTTTGTGTCAGAAGAGAGTAAACAAAACCTGTCAGAATTTAATAATTGCTGGGCAATCATTAAACATACCGATCCCTAGGCCCCACTGCATACCTATTTCTGCATGATCTCCAGGTAGAAGGCCTTGGGAATTTGATTGTTTAACAAGTGCCCCCAGTTAATTCTTATGATGAAGAAGGTTTTGCACACACTGGCTTCAATCACTGGGTCTCAATCCTGGCTGCATACTAGAGTTACCTCAGGGAAGCCAAGTGTTACCTTGTCTAAGACGGGGCCAGGCTTGGGCACCTGGGTTAAAGCATACATTCTCATGCGAATATTCTTGCTGTCCTGATTTTGTGATAATCAGGGTAGGCTAAACATTCGCTACATTAGAAACCATGCATGTGTCCCCACACCTAGTTTTTCTTTCTAGGTCTGGTTTTTAGAATGCTGGTGATAAACTAAGCCTGATTCATAATATGACCATCCTATATGGGAAAAGACTGTAACTCTAGGTATCTTTGGTCAACCTTAAGAGATACAGCAGGGAGGCAGATGTGGCTCAAATGGTTGGGCGTCCATCTCCCATATGGAGGGACCTGGGTACGATCCCCGGGACATCCTGGTAAAAATAAAAAAAAGAAAAATATAGAAGGCACATGGGCCACCGGGCCCCGCGTGTGTGTGTGAGGTCAGACCCCGTGTGCGAGTGGGCTGCCAGGCCCCGCAAGCCTTGCAGCAAGATGACGACGTAACAGGAGAGTGACACCAGGGAGATCCAAGACGAGAGGCACCATAAAACCAAGAACTAAGGTGGTGCAGGTGGTAGGACGCCTTTCTCCCACATCAGATGTTCCGGAGATCGAATCCCAGTGAAGACAGGAGGAGAAGGATGAGAAAAGAGGGCAGGAAACAGACACAGAGAGTTGCCCAGCAAACGGACACAAAAACAGCAAAAACGGGGGGGGGGGGGGGGGG
>JAQZBX010031643.1:0-26220 GCA_029593785.1 Cabassous unicinctus
AGTGGTTGTACCAAGGATATAAAGGCAGTGGTCACCAGAGCTTCTGAGGGGAGGGAGAGGGAAGAATAAGTGTAACATGGGGCATTTTGGGGACATTGGAATTGTTCTGAATGACAATGCAATGATGGATATAGGCATTATACATATTGTCAAAACCCATAAAAATGTGTGCTGCAAAGTATAAACTATAATGTAAGCTATTCACCATGGTTAGAAGCAGTACTTCATTATGTGTTCATCAATTGTGACAAATGTACCACACTAATGAAAGATGTTACTAATGGAGAGAAGTGTGGGAGGGAAAGGGTATGGGGTATATGGGAATCCCCCTAAATTTTTCATGCATCTTTTATGTAATCTAAAGCTTCTTTACAAATAAAATAAAATAAAAAGTACATACATTCAGCTACAGATCAAAGAAAAAAAATGGAACTTTAAAAGGAAAGCTAGGCAAGTCTGTAAATTATATTCTGCCTGTTAGCCCCATTTGTCAAAATAACCCCACAGGACCCTGGTCAGTGCTGGCAGGTCTCCCCTGCTCTAATAACAGATGGGGCAAAACCCCCACCGCCATCCCTAATCCAACAGGATGTACAAATCTCAAAACCTACCATGGAATATCCAAGATTATTGAAAGTCCTGTTTGACATTCCAACACATCCATCTTCCCCTCCCCAAGAACTCCTCCCCAAAGGGCAAAAGTTAGTAATCATCCACCCTATATATGTGTGCCACATCTACGCACCCCTTCTGTAATTTCACCCAGTTACACCAGCTCAAATGAGGCAATACCAAACCTGGGCAGGCAGGCTGAAGTCTCCCTTCAGATCCCTACCATGCTGGTGATATAACAAACTTCTCTGCTTGAATTTTTTCTGTCTCTGAGCCTCGTTGGACCAGGACTAACAAACCCTAGTAAAAATATAAAGGAGAAACAAACAAACTAAAACTCCTGCTGTGGTCTATTTTTAATAATCTCAATATGTTAGTTTTCTAATATTTCATTTCTAAAATAGCTTTATCTTTAAAATGCACACAAGGAAATTAGGGCCCAAATTGTAAGCTCTTGCCACAGTCACATTTGTTTTTAAATTTTAATTGTTGTTCCTAAGTTTTAAAGTGCTTTACTCTTTCTGTTTATCCTGGTAACTCCCCAGAACCTTAAATATCTGTGTAACATCTAAAAGACGGAGTTAAAGTTCTCCAGCTGTGGAAATATCAAAGAGGTTGCATTAATTCTGAAAAGAGAACTCTCACTAGACCACTCTCATCTCAAGGTTATCCTTATCTTCCCCCAACCCACCACCAAAGAACAGGTAGGTGTATTTCTTAGGCTTGCTGGATATTGCCCTTTGTGGACCCCCTCCTTTTCATCCATTGCCTAAACAATTTATGATCTCCTCAAACACTCCCAACCTGAAGCTTTCCCACACTCTAGCCCCACCCTTTCAGCATCCAAGACTGGGCACCAGGGCTGTAAAAATCCCATCCCCTTGGGCTTCCTTCCAGCTCTAAATGAAGGAGGAAGGAGGAAATGCATGTGGGACCATTTTCACCCCATTGGCTACTACAGCCACACTCTGGATGGGGTCACTCAGGGCTTCACCTCTTGCCCACATGTGGTCATGGCCTCTGTGACTTTAGCTCAGGCCCTGTCTGAGTGTTTGACTGAGCTCTCAAAATTGTTGTGCTTCATACCATGGAGACTCTGTTAAACCGCCGTGATACCCATAATTTCTCTCAAGTGGCCTGGCACACCTACACGCTTCCCTGTTAAGTGACCCTAACATTTCAGTAGAACATGTTAGGACTCTCAACTTTCTTTCCCCAGCTCACCTGCCAAAGATGACACTGAGCCCCATAACTGCATCAGCCTTCTCAACTCAGTTCTCAGTCCAAAACCACATAACCAAGGGTTAAGAGTTAACAAACAATTATGATTGCTGAAACATTATGTGGACTCCTTTTAATTTAGCAAATAAAGTTAATATGTCTAGACCAGTTTTTAACCCATGGAAAGATTTCAGGGGGGCTGTGAGCTTGAATTGAAAAAAAATTCAACTTATTATCTGAGTGTGAGTGTGTTTCCAAGAACAAGCTTGCATGTTACAGGCAACACCAATCCCAGGGGAGATCTTAAAAGGTATAAAAAAAAAATCATGAAATGATGGGAAACCAAAAGACAACCATGACAAAAGAGATTTATGAGACAAATTAGTAAGTTATGTATCTGTTTGTGTGTCTGTTTGTTCAATGTATACTTTCATACCTCTGGATGGTAATATCAAGATAACAAATGAAAATTCTTGAAAGAGCTCTATTGAATTTGCTAAAAATTAAATAAGCACTTATATTTGTATATGTAAATGAATACTGCTGGAGTCCAAATTAGAAAAAACAAACAGGATGACAAAGCTCATATAAAAATCTGACTAAAGAAATTATTTCAAGGACAAAACACATCAAAAGGTTGTCCTGAATACTTTCATAATCTTTCTGTAGCATATGCTACCCCCAGGGTCTTCTAACATTGTCTGAATTCCAGCAACTCATAAAATTGTTCTAGAAACTTTGGGGTGTGGGCTAGGTGTGGAAAGGTAGGGGAGATGTGAGTTTAATTTAGAATTCTGTCCACTAGGTCTGGAAATTATAAATGATAGGGACAGAGGGAATATTTCAGTATAAACCTTGATTTGCACAGTCTGTCCTGTAATTCCCCAATTATATTTTAACAGCCTTGAGATGAGAATAATTAATAACCCAATTGCCAAATTTCAGTAAGTAACTAGATCCATGAAATCTATCAAAAGATTTTTCTATATTATAATTAAAACAAATGAAAAACTTTCTATGTAATATATTTTCCTGGGCCTAATAGTTGGTAGCCTTTTAAAGTTATATTTTTAAGGTATTTTGAAAACAAAGCAGCTCTAACCTACTATTAAGGGAAAGAAAAAATTCTTACATAAAATATTATTTTAATTTTATTCTTCTTTGGTGTAATCTCCTGGGATCTATAAATATATTAATAAGTTAACATTATGTCTGTTTCACTTTTAAGATGATAAAGTCATATGTTTTTAACTAATGAAACTATTAGAAACCTCTTTTAAATACAATTGTTTTGATTAAAATGAAATAAATAGCTTTTCATAGAACAATGAGTTACTTCCTGAAAACTTCCTTGTTGTTCAAGTGTGGCTCTCTTTAAACCAAATAATCTCCAATTTTTCTTACCTGCAATGAAGTGGATTACTTCATATAAATAACAAATCCCAGGAGAAAAAAATTAATGGAACCTTTATTACCGGCCGGGGCGTGCTCCTTAGTAAGAATTGTGCCTAAAATCCGGAGGCTGCAGCCTTTATAGACTTTCTTCCCGCGTGCGCCAAACTTTCCCGCGTGCACCAAGAGACGGGACAGGATTGGTAAATTCAACCATATATATTTCTATATGGGGGTTCTGATCAAAGCAAGCAAGCAGAGTTATAGAAGGGTATATTTGCTGTTAGCATATCAGCAGGGGGTGGGGATTGATTGACCCTCCCAGCACCAGTGGTGCCATTCCCCCATTAGTCCCTGATGGGTGTCCCGGTTTTTAAGGACCATACATATTTTATGAGCTTGGGGTTCCTGCTGGGGAGAATTGGTTTGGTCTTTTTTTGTTTTCAGTACTGTCATAGAAGCAAACACCCAACTTCTCTTATTCCTCCTCTTCTATTCTCTGAATTCTGTTCCTCTTTGTCAGATATCTTTCCATTTATTTAGGACTTCTTAATTTCCTTCAGCAATCTTTTGTCATTTTCAGTCTACATGTCTGTGTATAAGTCCTTTAAATCCTTGGTTAAATTTATTTCTATATATTTTATTCTTTTCCATGGCATTGTAAATGGAGGTTTCCTTGGTTTTCTTTTCCAGTTGTTCATTGCTGGTATATAGAAATAAAACTATTTTTTTCCATGTTGTCCTTGTACCTTGCCACTTTACTGAATTAATTTGTTAGCTCAAGCAGCTTTCCTGTAGATTCTTTGGCAGTTTCTTTACATAGGATCATGTCATGTGCAAGTAGAGACAGTTTTGCTTTTTCTTTTCGAATCTTGATGCATTTTATTTTTTTTTTTCTTGCCTATTTGCTCTGGTGAGAATATTCAGTACACTGTTGGGGAGCAGTTGTGTAAACAGGCATCCTTTTCTTGTTCCTAATCTTAGCAGGAAAGCTTTCAGTCTTTCACTATTGAGTATGATGCTAGCTGTGGCTTTTTAATATATGCTTTCTCATGTTGAAAACACTCTTGTTTCCTTTTGATTATTAATTGCATGGCGTATATTTTTGAATCTTTTACTTTCATCCTGCCTATTTTGCGATACTTGAAGTGAGTTACTTGTAGAAATCATATTGTTGGATCATGCTTTATATCCACTCTATCACTCTACTTTTTTAACAAGTCAATTTCACTGATACATAGTAATAAAGTATACAATTCATCCAAAGTGTCCAATCAATAGTATTTGGCATAATCACATAGTTGTGTGTTCATCACTTCAATCAGTAATAGATCATTTTCATTATTTCAAAATAATAATAATAATAAACAGACAAATAAGAAAATTCCTCACCTCTCAATCTCTCTATTTTTCTCCTGTGTACATAGCTGCTTTTCTGGCTGTTCTTGCACAATTATTTATTTGTGTATTAAGCAGTTCTATTGAGATATAATCACATACCATAAGATATATCCAAAGTGTATGAACAATGGCTTTTAATATAATCAAAATATAGTAAATTCATCTAAAAAATTTTAGAACCATTTCACTACTCTAAAAAGAAACACTCCACACCCTTAGCATTTCTTCCTTAGACCTACATAACCACTTATCTCATTTCAACTTTATAAATTGATTTATATTTTCATTTATAAAAATGGAATCCTACAATATAGAGTACTCTGTGTCTCATCTTCTTCAGTTAATATAAAGGGTTTTTTTTTTTTGTCTGATTTTAATATTTTTTTGAACTAACTTGCATTTGTTCAACTTCAAAGAAAAATGGTTTTATGTATGCAATTCTACTGATATTCATATTTCACATAATATATTTATAATTCATATGATATATTTAGTTCATAATAGGGCAATCATACAGTATTTTCCTTTTGTGTCTGGCTTGCTTCACTCAACATAATGTCCTCCAGGTTCATTCATGTGGTCATATGTTTCATGACTTCATTTCTTCTTACTGCTACATAATATTCAATCATGAGTATACTCCACAATGTTTGTCCATTCATCAGTTGATGAACACCTGGTTGTTTCCATTTTTGGCAATCAGGAATAATGTTGCTATGAACATCAGTGTGCAGATAACTGTTCATGTCACTGCTCTCAGTTCTTCTGGGTATAAACCAAGCAATGATATAGCTGGGTCCCTTGGCAAGTCTATGTTCAGCTTCCTTAGGAAACAGTCATCCATAGTGGCTGTACCTTTCTACATTCTGGAAATAATACATGTGGAAATAAGTCTTACCTTGGGCCACACACTGCTCCCAGGATCATTGAAATTAAGTTGGTATCTATTGTGGATAAAAATTGGTGTAGGAAATAGGATCATGTAACATGGAGAAATTAAATGGGATTGCCCCATTAAGTCAAGATTTTCAAAGGAGGCCGGCATATTAATGAAACCATGGGCTAAAAAAATGTGCCCATTTGTCTTCATTCTTGTGATTTCAGCTGGGGAAAATGTAATCAATAATAATGGCCACTCCTAAAAGTTTCCACTAATAGGGATTTTCTTTCACAATCCTATGAGAAATATAAAAAATACAGTTAATTTCATGAATTTAATCCTCCATGCAGTCAGAGAACTCCAAAGCCATACCAGAAATTGCCCTTCCTATAGAAGGCAGCTCCTACAAAACACAGTGAGATTGTAGACACATCAATGCAGAAATTCCTAGGACCATACATGCATGCTCAAGGCACATGCCCAGAAAGGATTTTGGTTGTCCCTACAATTTTGTCTGCAGCAATTTTCTAACTCAATATATGGATAATCTCAGAAGAAGAGCACCTGCACAAATCAACCTGCAAAGACTGGGAAAGGCACTTATTTTCCTTTTATTTTGGTAGCTCCTGACATTCAGGGAAGACTGTCATAATACTGGCCTGATACATACTTAAAAAGCAGACACCTCAAAGTAAAAATTCCTGCAATAACACAATAAAGTGTCAAAATATCCAGGTTTCAACAAAAATTTACAAAACGTACAAAGAAACAGGAAGTGATGGCCCAGGAAATGAAGAAAATATAGAGCAATTGAAACTATCACTGAGGAAACAAGACATGGGATATAACAAAGAAAGACCTTTAAAAAAACAGGTCCTAAATATGCCCAAAAGCCTAAAGGAAAGCACGGAGAAAGAACTAAAGAAATCATAAAATGATAGATGGACACGAAGAGAATGTCAGTAAAGAGACAGAATTTATGATAATGAACCAAACAGAGCTGAAAACCACAGTAATAGAAATTAAATTTTCCCTTGAGGTGTTGAACAGTAAATGGAAGCTGCCAGAAAAAGGATTCAGTGGACTTGAAGATAAGACGGTTGAAATTGAGGAGCTGAAAAAAGAAATAATGAAGAAATGTGAACACAGCCTGAGGAATCTGTAAGATACCATCTAACACACCTATATGCACATTTTGAGAATCCCAGGAGTACAAAAAGGAGAGAAAGGAGCAGATAAATTATTCAAAGAAATAAAGGATGAAAAATCCCCAAATGTGATGAAAGACAATATGCATCCAAGATGCTAAATGAACTCAAAACAGGATAAATTTAAATAGACACACACCACAGCATTTTATAATCAAAGAGGATTTTGAAAGCTGCAAGAGAAAGGCAATGTCTCATATACAAGGGAGCAGCAAAAAGTTTAACTGTCAATTTCTGACTGGAAAACAGAGAGGTAAGACAGCAGGGAGGTGACATGTTTAAAGTTCTGAGAGCAAACAATTGCCAACCAAGAATTCTATATCTGGCAACACCAACTTACAAAAGTGTGGAGAGATTAAGATATTCCCAGATGAACAAATCTGAGGGAGTTCATCATCACTAGACTGACCACACAACAAATGCTATAGAAAGTTCTGTACGCTGAAAGACAATAGATCAAAGCCATGAAAGAAATAAGTATCTCTGGCAAGGACAGTGACATGGGTAAATATAAAAGTGAGTTCTATTGTGTTTATGGTTTTTAAGGCTATTTTTTATTTCAGTTAGGACCTATAAAGGCAAATACATAAAATTTAATGATAAAACAGTTGTGTGGGATGCATAATGTTTAAACAAACTATTTGTGACAAGTACTACATAAATATGGGGACCAGAGAAGTATAGGAAAATAGTTAATGTATACCTTGAAATTAAGTTGTTATCTACCCAAATATGACTATTAATGATTTGATATGATAATTTAAGACCTATGATAATACAAAAAAAAATCAGAGAATGTACAGGCCCACCATGACAGAAATTGTAATACATGTGGCAAAGGTAGAAGGGGCAGGTGATACGGAGAATTAATGCTTAGTGGGTATGTGGTTTTGTTTGGGGAGATGGGAATATTTGGAAGCTGATGAAGGTACCACAACCTTGTAAAGAGGAGTGATGTCACTGAATGGGGGCTTTCCAGTGGATAAGATGGGAACATTCTTGTTGCAGCTAAATAGACAATGACAATTAAATGCAATACAGTGAATGATGTGGTTCAGGTCATTTGCCTCCCATGTGGGAGGTCCCAGGTTTGGTTCCCGGTGCCTCCTGGAAAAGGTGAGTGAACAATGAGCAGACAGACAAGAGAACCATCTATTGAGGTATTAATAAAAATGTTTCTAAAAGTAAACAAATAAAAATCTTAATAAATAAATGCAATACAACTGGATAGGATTTATTAAAATGTAATATATAGCTAATTGCATTAGACTTTGTCCTCTAAAATTCTCTCATTTGACAATTAAAGCAGCATGATAACACTATCTGATGAGGTTATTAATATCTGTAGAGGAAATATTTAAGACAATAACATAATAAATGGGGGGAGGGCAAAGGTACATAAAGGGATACCCTTTATTGAACTGGTAAAATTTTGATACCAGTAAACAATGAGAAATTATCTGTGTATACAAATTATGTATACCATCTAGAGCAACCATTTAAAAAGTTAAGAATTAGGTATATGAAAAGACATTAAAACTGGAATTCAAAATATCTTAAAAAGTTTCAAGTAACTCATAGGAAATCAGGAAAAACAAAATAGACAAATTAAAAATAGGGAAGAGGGAAAAAATGCCAAAATTATGCACTAACCTGTCAATAAATACATTAAATATTCATGGTCTATATACATCTATTAAAAGATGTAGAGTGGGTCTATACCTAACAAAGGTATTGCTGGGTCCCATGGCAAGTCTATAGTCAACTTGCTTAGGAACTACCTAACAATTCTTCACAGTTATTGTACCATTCTACATTCCCACAACAGTGAATAAGTGTCTCTATCTCTCCACATCCTCTCCAACATTTACACTGTTCTGACTTTTTAATAGCAGCCCTTCTAATAGATGTGAAATGATATCTCTTTCTAGTTTTGATTAGCATTTCCCTAATCATTAGTGATATTGAACATTTTTTCATGAGTATCTTTCCATTTATATTTCTTCTTTGGACAATTGTCTTTTCAAGTCTTTGGCCCATTTTATAATTAGAGAATTCATCTTTTTACTTTTGAATTGTATGGTCTCCTTATCATATCCTTTTATTCATGGATATTAAAACTTATCTTGCTAAATATTTTCTCTCATTAATTCAGCTGTCTTTTCATCCTTTTGACAAAGTGCTTTGAGGTGCAAAAGTGTTGGTTTTTTCTTTTGTTAGTCCTATGTACCATTGCTAGATGTACCCAGAAGAACTGAGAGCAGTGACATGAATAGACAGCTGCACACTGATGTTCATAGCAGAATTATCCATTATAGACAAAATTTGGGAAATTTTCCGTTATTATTTCCTCAATTATTCTTTCTGCTGCTTTTCCATTCTCTTCTCCTTCTGAGACACCCAAATACATGTTTGTGCATTTTGCACTGTCATTCAATTCCTTGAAAGCCACTTCAATTTTTCTATTCTTTTCTTTCTCTGTTCTCCTCTCTCCTGTCTTTTCCAGTTCTCATGCTCTTTCACTTATTCTTTCCTTGGCCATTTCAAGTCTGCTGTTATATGCCTCTCATGTATTTGCAATCTTATCCATTGTGTCTTTCATTCCAATAAGAACTATCACTCTTCTTTGAATGCTGTCAAATTTTTATGTTCACACAGTGTCTTTTTTTTAACAAATCAATTTTATTGATACTTATTAATACAGGATAAATCTATCCAATACAATCAATGGTATTCAGTATAATCACATATTTGTGCATTCATCACTTCAACTATTCTTAGGGTAGTTTCATTATTCCAATAAAAACAATAAACAAAAACAAACAAAAATTCATCACCTATCAATCTCTCTATGCTTCCCCCATCCTACAGAGCTGCTATTCTTTTTCTTCTCTCTAGTTTATTTGTATTTACATTTGTAAAAACAGTCTTATATATGCAATATCACACATATTCATGTTTTACATGAGGTTTTACTATCTTATACAGTCCCATGTTACAGCTTTTAGCTTTCCTTCTAGTAATATGCATAAACTTAGACATTCTCTTTCAACCACTGTAATACCCATATAATAGCTCTGCTAGTTATAGACACCATGATATTCTTTCACTATTTTTATTCATTCCAAAAGATTTACAAACATTCTTTTTACCAGTTCTGCACAGATTAACCCTCAGCTTTCAATTCTCTATCCCCCTTCTATTTTCTGGTGACCTATATTCTAATTATTAACTCCGTAAGTTTACACAATATATTTACTTCATAATTGAGCAATCATACAATATTTGTCCCTTTGGGTCTGGCTTGAGTCACTCAACATAATGTCCTCCAGGTTCAGCCATGTTGCCATATGCTAAATGACTTCATTTCTTCTTACTGCTGGGTTATATTCCATCATGTGTATACACCACAATTTGTTTATCCATTCATCAGTTGATGGACACTTGGATTGTTTCCAACTTTTGGCAATTGCAGATAAAGCCACTATGAACACTGATGTGCAGGTGTCCTTTCACGACTATGCTCTCAGTTCTTCTGGATATAAGCATAGTAATGATATTGTGGGGTACCATGACAAGTCTGTATTTAACTTCCTTTGGAACAGCCAAGCAGCCCTCCTCAATGGCTGGGCAGTTCTACATTCCCACCAACAGTGAATAAGCATTCCTATCCACATTCTTTCCAACATTTTCAGTTTTCCAAGTATTTAATAGACACCATTCTAATAGGTGTGAAATCAAATTAGTTTTGATTTGCATTTCCCTAATTGATAGTAATGTTGAATATTTTTCATGTGTTTTTTGCCATTTGTATTTCTTTGGACAATTGTCTTTTCAAGGCTTCTGTCCATTTTTAAATTGGGTAGTTTGTCTTTTTATTGTTGAGTTGTACGATCTCTTTGCATATCATGGCTATTAAACCCTTATCAGATATGTGATTACTAAATATTTCTCCCATAGTGTCAGCTGCTTTTCACCCTTTTGACAAAATCCTTTGAGGTGCAAAAATGTTTAATTTTGAGGAGGTTCCATTTATTTATTTATCCTTTTGTTACTCGTGCTTTGGGTATAAAGTTTAAGAAACTACCACCTTCCACAAGATCTTGGATATGATTTCTAACATTTTCTTCTAAGAGATTTATGGTCGTCACTTTTATATTTAAGTCCTTAATCAATTTTGAGTTAATTTTTTTACAAGATGTGAGATAGAGGTCTTATTTCTTTTGGATATAGATATCCAGTTCTCCCACCACCATTTGTTGAAGAGATCTTCTGGCCCAGCTAGGAGGGCTTGAATGCCTTGTCAAAAATCACTTGACTGTAAATGTGAGGGACTATTTCTGATTTCTTGATTCAGTTCCATTGGTCAATGTGGCTACATTTTTGCCAGTACCATGCTCTTTTTACCAAAGTAGCTATGTAGCATGTTTTAAGTCTAGAAAGGAGAGTCTTCCTAATTCATTCTTCTTTTTAAAGAACTTTTTGGCTATTTGGGCACGTTAACAATCTCAATAAATTTGATAATTCATTTTTCCATTTCTGCAAAAAGGTTTGTTGGGATTTTTATTGTAATTGAATTGAATCTGTAAATTAGTTAGAGTAGAATTGACATGTTAACAATATTTAGCCTTTCAATCCACGAACATGGAATATCCTTCCATTTATTTAAGCCTTCTTCAGTTTCTTTTAGAAATGTTTTGTAATTTTCTGAATAAATGTCCTTTATATCCTCAGCTAAGTTTATTCCTAAATATTTGATTGTTTTCATTGATATTATAAATGGAATTTTTTCCCTGATTTCCTCCTAAGATTGCACATCAGTAGTGTATAGAAACACTATTGATTATGCTTATTAATCTTGTATTCTACCACTTTCCTGAACTTGTCTATTAGTACTAGTAGCTTTGTTGTGGATTTTTCAGGATATCTAGATATAAGATCATGCCATCAGCAAATAGTGGAATTTTACTACTTCCTTTCCTATTTGGGTGCATTTGTTTCCTAACTGCTCTAGCTAGATCTTCTAGAACAATATTGAATAACAATGGTGACAATGGGCACACTTGTCTTGTTCCTGATCTCAGCAGGAAAGCTTTCTCTCTTTCATGATTGAGTAAAATGTTAACTGTAGGTTTTTCTTATATGCCCTTTACCATAAGGAGAAACTTCCTTCTATTCCTACTTGTTGGAGAAATTTTATCAAGGGTGCTGTATTTTGTCTATTGCCTTTTATGCATCAATTGAGAAGGAATATGTGATTTCTCTTCTTCAATTTTTCAATGAGGTTTATTACACTTATTGATTTTCTTGAGTTTAACCACCCTTGTATACCTTGTATAAACCCCACTTGATTGTGATGTATAATTTTTTAAATGTGCCTTTGGATTCTATTTGCAAGTATTTTGTTGGGGACTTTTCTATTATATTCATTAAAGATATTGGTCTGTAATTTTCCTTTTTGTAGTGTCTTTAACTGATTTTGGTATGAGGGTGATATTGCTTTCATAGACTGAGTTTTGTAATGTTCTTTCCTCTTCAATTTTTTGGAAGCACTTGAGTAAGTTTGGTATTAGATTAACTTTGAAATATTGGTAGAATTCAACTGTGAAGCGATTTGGTCGCAGGCTTTTCATCTTTAGAAAGTTTGTGTTAACTGTTTCAATCTCTTGACTTGTAATTGGTTGATTTGTTGGGGTCTGATATTTCTTCTAGGGTCCATGTATGCAGTTTGTGTGATTCTAGGAATTTGTCAATATCCTCTACATTGTCTAATTTTTTTGACATACAGTTTGTATTAATCAGCCAAAGTGGTATTGAAGCAAACTACTAGAAATCTGTTGGTCTTCATAAAGGGTAATTATTTTGGATAGAGGCCATAAAGTTACCAGGCTATAAAGTTACCATAAAGCATAAGTTACTTCCCTCACCAAACACTGTGAGGGGTCTGGCTTCCTGAGATCCTCTCTTCCCAGGGCTTGATTCTTTCCATGTTCCACTGCTTGTTCTCTCCACAAGGTCAGCTGTAGACTATGAGGCTCTCTAGCCTTTGCCTTTCTTCACAAGTCCAGCTGTGTGTCAGGCAAATTGCTGATCTCTTTTGCTGGGGTCTTCTCACATTACTCACTACTAAGCTGCTCTCTTTGATTACTTCCCGGTGCTCCAGCTCAAGACTACACATCAGAACTCCAAAATCAGAACTCCAACTCAAAACTCCAAATCTGCACTTTGCCATGAATTTTATCTTTGATTTCCTACCCACCAAGGGCTGGAGCTCAATGCCTTACTTTTTTGGCCCAATCAAAGCCTTAGTCATAACTTAATCAGGCCCAGATGAACAGACCAGTTTACAAGCATAATCCAATATCATTTTTTTGGAATTCATAACTATATCAAACGGCCAAACTGCTACACAGTTCACAGTATATTCTTATGAGCACTCTTATTTCTGTAGAGTCAGTGTTAATGTCCCTCTCTCATTTCTGATTTTATTTTTTTGCATCATGTCTCTTTTTCTCTTTGTCTAGCTAAGATTTTGTTGATTTTGTTCATCTTCTCAGAGAAACAAATTTTGGTTTTCTTGTGCTTCTCTAATATTTTTTTTCTTGATTTCATTTATATCTGCTTTGCTCTTAACTATATCTTTACTTCAGCTTGGTTTGGGATTAGTTTGCTGTTATTTTCCCAGTTGCTTCAGATGTGCGGATAAAGCTTCAATTTTAGCTCTTTGTTCCTTTTGAATGTAAGTATTGAGGGCTATAAATTTCGCTCTCAGCATTGTCCTTGTTGTGTCCCATAGGTTTTGATATGTTGTGTTCTCATTTTCATTTGTCTCAAGATAGTTGCTGAATTCTCTTGTAATTTCTTCTTTCACCCATTGATTATCTAAGTGTGTTGTTTAATCTCCATATATTTATGAATTTCTCTTTTTCCATCCATTATCAATTTCCAGCTCATTCTCTTATGATTAGAGAAAGGAATTTCTATAATTTCAAAATTTTTGAACATATTGAGACTTGTCTTGTGACCCAATATATGGTCTACCTTGGAGAAGGTCCTATGAGTACTTGAAATAAAAGTATATCCTGCTATAATGGGATGCAATTTTTCTACAGATGTCTGTTAGGTCTTGTACATTTATCATATTATTCAAGTGCTCTGTTTCTTTATCCTCTGTCCAGATGGTCTATCCAATACTGAGAGTCTCCAACTATTATTGTAGAGACATCTATTTCTCCCTTCAGTTTTACCAGTGTGTGCCTCATGTATCATTTTACCAGTGTGTGCCTCATGTATCTTAGGGCACTCTGGTTACGTGCATAAATATTTAGCACAGTTATTTCTTCTTGCTGAATTGCCCCTTTTATTAATATATAATGACATTCTTCATCTCTTATAACAGTTTTTCATTTGAAATCTATTTTGTCTGATATTAGTCTCAGTACCCCAGCTAATTTTTTTTTTACTTACTATTTGTATGGAATACCTTTTTCCAACATTTCACTATTTTTAAAATAGGTTTATTTTATTTATTTATTTCTCCCCACACCCTCGTTATTTTGCATTTGCTGTGTCTGTTTTTTGTGTGCTGGTCTTCTTTTAGGAGACACCGGGAGCCAAACCTGGGATCTCCAATGTGGGAGGAAGGTGCCTAATTGCTTGAACAACCTCTTCTACCTGCTTTGGTGTGTCTCTCATTATATTTTCTCATGTCTTTTGTTGTGTTATCTTGTTGCATCAGCTCACCATGCCTGCCCTTTGCATTAGATCGCTGCCTCATTTGTCTTCTTTAGGACACACTGGTAACGGAACATGGGACCTCCCATGTGGTATGCAGGTACTCAATCACTTAAGCCACATCCACTTCTCCAACCTTTCACTTTTAACTTGGTGTCCTTACATATAAGGTGAATCACTGGTAGACAACATATAGACAGCTCATATTTTTAAATCCATTCTATCAGGCTCTGTCTTTTGATTGGGGAGTCCAAGCCATTAGCATTCAATATTATTTCTGTAAAGCATTACTTACTTCATCCATTTTGTCTTTTGGCTCTCTGTTGTCATATTGTTCTACTGTCTGCTTTCTTGCCATTTATTTTATCCTCCTAATTATCTTCATTTCTACACTTTTCTCCAAATCTCTTATCCTCATTTTTTCCTTTAAATCTATAGCACTCCTTTTACTTTCTCTTGTAATTCTGGTCTTTTGGTAACATATTCTATTGGTTTTTGCTTGTCTCTGAAGACTTTGAACTCACCTTCGTTTTTGAAGGACAGTTTTGCCAGATGCAGAATTCTTGCCTGGCAGTTTTTCTCTTTCAGTACCTCAAAAACATCATACCACTTTCTTCTCTCCTCCAGTGTTTCTGATGAGAGGTCAGCACATAATTTTATTGAGTTTCCCTTGTATGTGATGCTTTGGTTTTCTCTCGATTCTCCCTGAATCTTCTCTTCATATCTGATATTTGTCATTCTGAATAGTAGGTGTCTCAGGGTAGGTATGTTTTGATTTAATCTGATTTGTGTGCATTATCCTGCTTGGATATTGATATCCATATCTTTCACAAGGTTTGAAAATTTGTTGGTCATTCTTTTCTCAAATATTCCTTCTGACCCTTTTCCATTCTCCTTCTGGCATACTAATAATGCAAATGTTTAAGCATTTCACTTTATCATTCAATTACATGAGACTCTATTTAATTTTTTCCATTCTCTTCCCTTTCTTTTCCTCTGCCTTTTCCAGTTGAAATATTTTGTCTTCAAAATCAATAATTCTGTCTTCAAGCAGTTCATATACAGTCTTGTGTGCCTCTAATGTATTTCTAATCTCATCCTTCACATCTTTCATTTCCAAAATATATGTTACTTTTCTTTGCAGGCTTTAAAATTGTTCTCTATGCTCGAGTGCCTTCTTAATATCCTTTAATTCTTTAATCATATTTTCTTTAATTCTTTGAAGTAATTTAAGAGAATTTTGTGATTATCACTGATTAATTGTCTTAAATCCTGTATCTTTTCAGTATATTTGGTTAGTTCCTTTGGCTTGGCCATCTCTTCCTGTTTCTTAGTATCACTTTTGCTGATGTCTAGGCATCAGAATATGTTTGTGTATTTACTCTGATGCTCAATTTCCCTCTTTTGCCTATTTTTTTTTTCTCACAGTTCTTCTTTGATATTTTGTTCAGCTTATTATTTAAATTTGCTCAGCTTAAGTTATCAAAATTGGGCCAGGGACTCATTAATGAGGTGCAGATATTCTCCCAGGGACTAGGATACAGAGAAAATGGAAAATTATTTGGTCCATGCAATTTCCAGATTGGTCAGCAGATGCTGCTTGTCAGTGTACCTTTCCACTGAGGTGTTTCAGTCTTGGGTTTCCTGTTTTCCTGTATTGAACCTCCAAAGCAGAGATTCAAAGTGTGTTCTGCTGGCCAAATTCAGTGAAGAGAAGCCATCTAACTGTACTTCCCTTTTCTCTACTACCCTTCAATCAAGCTGACAGGGAGGAGGATGTCTCTTCCCCTCTCAGTCAGCAGCAGTGATCCAGAGGTTTTATCCCTGCTTAACATCTTAGGGGTGGGGATGGGAACCCTTTCAGGCTGCCGCAGTGACTTGGTATTTCACATTTATTGTTTCAGATTCTGCTTTGCTCTGTCCCTCACCCTCCTGGGATTTGTGTAGCATTGTCCTGATCTGCTGACCCGAAAAACTGGTCCCTTAGACAGTTGTTGGCTCTTTCTCGGTTGTTTTGCGAGAGTATTGAGCTCTGCCTGTTTGTCACTATCTTCCTACAATCCCCAGTGTCTTCTTAATATCCTTAATGTCCTTATCCATTGCATTAAATTTATTAATGAGATTTGTTTGGATATCTTTGATTAGTTTTCTGATATCTTGTGTTTAGTCTGGAGGTTCAGTTTGTTTGTTTGCCTAGGCCATCTCTCCCTATTTCTTATTATGGTTTGCAAATTTTTTCTCCTGTTTTGTTATTTTTATTGTTGTTGTAGTTTTTAGTCTTTGCTGATTGTCTGTCTTTATTCAATGGCTTTCTTATTGGTTGGCTTTTTGTTATAGCTCCTCTTTGAAAATTTCATCTAATTAGTTTGAACCTTTATACTTAAGAATCATTTTTTTTCAGCTCTTATCTGATTTTTACACTGAAAATATGGTACAATTTTTATTTGTTTTTTGTTTATATTTTTAATTTAAAAAAAGAAACTTTAGATTACATAAATGTTATATAAAAAATATAAGGTATTCCCATATACCCTCCTCCCTCCCCTCGCACACTTTCCCACACTGTCAACATCATTCTTTAGTGTAGTACATTTGTTACAATTGGTGAACCCATATGAAAGCATTGCCACTAACCATGTATTGTAGATTACATTATAATTTACACTCTGTCCCACGCAATTTTGTAAGTTATGACAAAATATATAATGCCTGTATTGATCATTGCAATGTCATGCAGGACAATTCCAGTGTCCCAAAAAGTCCCCATATTAAACCAATTTTTCCCTCTCCCTCCTCTCAGAACATCCAGTGGCCACTGCCTCAACATCAATGATGAGTTATTCCATTGCTAGAATCACAATAATTTTATAGTAGAATATTAGGAAGTCTAATTTAGTCCATTGTTCATTCACAAATCATGAGATTTTGGGATGGTGAGGTCCCCTCTGCCTCTAATTGAGTGGGATCTTAGGTACCATGGGGCAGATGGATGCAACTACATTGTTTGCATTTGCAGACTCTCTCTGTTCCTTGGGATGGGTGATGTTTATTATTAACACCTTGTTATTTGCCCTGGGTGAGTCCAATGAATTGGAGAGTAGCTTTTAGATTGCATTATTTGTGCAATTATTTCATCCCCAGGTGCAATCTTCTTATCCTCTCTTCCTCCTCTGGGTTTGTTAAGCTGTTCTGTTTTTTATTTGCCTCTGTTATCAGATGGCTCTGGTTTCTGGGTTTCTAGGTTCTTGGTTTATGCTGCATAAGAGAATTTAAAGACATGCCCTAGGTTAGGAAAGCGAGTATATAGCTTATTAAGAAACAAGAAAATGATAAAAATACATGGTCCTAGGTATGGACCATGAGTGGGCAGCAGAGTGAGATGTTTGCATGGGAATCCAGGTCAGGAAATTTTAAAATCTTTCTTCCTCCCCCTTCATAATGTTGGGGGCAGGGCCCCAGCTGTTTGCTCTTCTGATTGGTTGCCCCACTTGTCATTTCTCAGGGTCCCAATGGTGCAGGCTTTTGAGGCTGCACACAGCATTCCCTTGACCCAACGGGATCTCATGGGTCAAACGGAACTTCATTTTATCAAATGGGATCTCTTATAAGATTTATCTCATAAGCATATTCATTACCTACTTAGAAAATGAATTGTTTACCAGGACTGTTAACACATTCATTATCCCTCTGCATATGATCTAGAATAGAAAAGATATCATCATAAATATCAAGCATATATGTACAGTACTTAATACTTGTTAATGAACTAACCAATGCATAAGCTTCTCTTTGAGCTTCAGTTGATAGATCCAAGCTCCAGGTGTGCAATACCATACATGTTATCTCTTCATGGGTGCAGACAATAATTCCAATTGTGTTGGTTTACATTCTACTCACATTACTCTCATAATTATTGCTGCACTTGGTATGTCCTTCACAAAGTCAGCATGCTGCAGCACTATTTTTCCAAGAGAGAAACTAGGAAGGCAGGGCCTCAGTGTTTCACTGGCTTGGTTCATAGTGCCCTTCAGTGCTATGAAACAGAGCCTGTCTGGAGGCAATTTCCATTGTACATCTGGCCATATTGAGCCATTGTTGACTGCTGCAGGAGTCCAAAACTGCAATACACTCTCCATCCTCCTCAGAAGCACACCAGAGATGTGGTAGATACCTTTATTATTTTGGATTTAGTGACCAAGCCAGCCAATAACTCAAATGAAGAGGCACCTATGCAGGGTATTTGGGTCTGACTTGAATGCACAAGACAGTTTGACAATAACATATTTAATGAACTTAAACTATTTTTGTACTTTGCTTTTAACTTTTATACCTTTACCAAGATTATGTTAATTAACTGTTATTTTACTTTAAAGTACAGGAAATACTGCTTTCTTCATTATTTTGTGAAAATCTAAGATTGCCTATGGAATCAAGATTATAGTTCTTTACCAACATGTCAGGGGTTCATCACATGGAACATGCATATCTCCCCATGTTAGCTGACAATTTAGGGTCAGCCACTGGAATTCCTCAGTTAATTCAGCTGGGCCCTCCTAAATCATCCCACCTGTTGTTTTTTATTTTTATATTGAGCTAAATCTGTCAGGGAGAAGGGAACATGGACCATAATGTTAACTGCATCTCCATTTGCTACTTCACTTATGGGGCAGAGTCTGTTCTCAGGTCCCCTGGTAGGGTGAGAAGATGTCCCACTCCTGGTGACTCCTGCTGGATTGGCTATGGGGTGTGGAGGCTGGACATGAGTCCAAGGGAGACTTAGGTTCAGAGGACCTTAGGCTTGGGGTCTTAGGCTTCAGAATCTCAGGCTCTAGGAACTGAGATGCAATGTGAGAGATAACTGAGGAGGGGATCATATAGGATATCACACTCCTTCTCAGGTTTTCTCTTTTCTGGGGATGGTTTCACTTCCAGAGCATTACACAACCTACAAGAACCATTTAAACTTGTGTTCTGAGATAGAGCCATAAACATATGGAATCTCTGACTGCTTCCCTTCCATTGTATACAGGAGGTCTAACTGAAAATAGGGTTATAATTTACAGTGCTGTTGGCAGGCCATTGCTGGCCATTTTCAAGGACATATGGAATCTTTGACTGCTTCCCTTTCCTTTTACACTGGAGGTCTAACTGAAAAATAGGATTATAACTTAGAGTGCCATTTCCAAGGACATACTCTGGCCATACTGTGTTACAGAAGAAGATCAGTTTCTCCTTCCTCAACCCTTCAGTGAGTAAGATCTGGTACACTAGAGACCATGACCATTATTCTAGGAAAAATGAAATATGTTTTGTCAGCCAATCTGGTGTCCCAGGGCCCAAGTCTGAATAAATTATTACCCTCCAAGCTGCAGCTCCCCAAATACTTGTCCATCTAAAAATCTGGGGGATGCTGACCAGTCAAAGATCACATAAGCTTTGGGAGACATTTGGAGGTGCTGCTCTTGATTCACCTCCCATAGTCTCAGAGCCCTTGCTGCTGGGCATTGCCAGGGTGATCTAGACTTGGGATATGCCTGGACCTAGTTTTCAGAGTTTGAAGCTACCAAACCACATGTGTGATTTTTCCTAGAAAAGGGACTGGCTTGAATTTTTTTTTTTTTGCCTATAAGTGGTTTTATTTTATGACCATGGTCAGGGAGTTTCACAGTTAGACCAGACATTAAAAGTAATTGTTGGCTCTCTCTGCCTAGAGGTGTCCATACCAAGCCTTTCTGTCCCATTTCTCAGCAAGCACTGTTCTTTCCTCAATTTCCCAAATAAATTATTTTTACTGGCCTAACTAAAAAAACAAAAACAAAAACAAATAAAGTAATGGTTCTGCCCTTGCCAGCCAATAACCCCCGGGGAGTGGTGCTGACACAATGTGAGGGCATTCCAGGAGCTGAGAAGGAACAGAATTTCCCTGCACTACCAAGGGTGGAATGCAAGACTTGCGAGTAAGTGTATTTTCAGTTATTGCAGTAGCTTCTGGCAGGTTCCTCTGTTATGAGGCTGCATTTTGTTATTAATATCAATTTAGGCTTTTAATTAATAATGGTTTCCTGGAATTAGCCATTTAAATACTTCATAATAGACAATGCTTTTTATAAACTTCTTATAATAAACCATGACCACATAAACTAGTTACTTTATATTTAAATAAGCCTATTAAATTACAGTTAGTAACCAATGAAATTTACTTTTTCTTAATTTCATTAAACATGAACTTACAATTTTCATCATCTTAAAGATTTAATACATAAAATGTTAATTTGGTTATTTGGTATTCCATAATCTTAGAGAGACAACACCCAAGCTAAATAAAATTGAAATCATTATAATTAATGCAAGGAATATTCTTTTTCCTTCCTTTATAGGAGACTAAAACCTCTTTTCTTTAAAAAAAAATTCTAAAACTGTGAGTAATTTAAAAAACATACTGACTGCTAGGTTCTGGAATATATTATAATTGTATAATTTGGTTTTGAGATAATTATTTTTTTTATTTTTTTTTTATTTATCACCCACTCCCAGATGGTTTTCTCATCTGTCTGCTCATTGTTTGCTCACCTTCTCCAGTAGGCACTGGGAACCAAACCCTGGACCTTCTGACATAGGAGATACGTGCCCAAGAGCTTGAACCACCTCTGCTCCCCATGGGTTGCAGCCTCTGCTGACTTGTGGCATCTGTTCATTTAGGCATCTGCTTGTTGCGGCAGGTGCAGCTTCTAGCTTGTTGTGGCAGGTACAGTGTCTGATTATTTTCTTTAGGAGGCACCAAGACCTGAACTTGGGACCTTCCATGGGGCAGGCAGGTGCCCAACTGTTAGAGCCACATCCACTTCCCTAATTTGTTTTAAACATATTTCCATAACTTTCAAAGGCTTTTCCTTTATTTACTGAAATTTGGAATTAGGATTATTAACCACCCTTCTTTAAAGTCTGTTAAAAGGTTTAATTTGGGGAATTACAGGATAAACTATGATTCTTAATTAACCAGCCTAGTAGATAAAAATTTTACACTAAACTTACAATTCATCCTGAGGTATGAAAATATACACTGAACAAATAGAAATAGAGAGTTAGACACAGAAGCACACAATTTACTAATGCTACTTATAATTCTCATTTTCTTACAAAATAAGTTTAACTGTAAACTAAGGTTATATTTGAAAGATCTCTTTGAAGGCTATTTCTAATTTATGTGGACTGTAACCATGTGGTATTGAAGTAGAATTTCATTCCTTTTAATTATTGATTTATAAACAAATTATTCCTAATGCTTACATAAGTTTACATTTTCCTTTATCAGAGCATTGCTTATTTCCCAGTTTGACTTTGACAGACCTTGGATGAGAAACATTCATTCCAGTGTACACTCTCCAAGGTCATTGATGCCTCCGGGAAGCCTTGTTTTTCTCATGAATTTCTGCTTTTAGGAACTGCAATGTTCAAGGTGGGAGACCCTTAGCTCCCTGGTCCTCAGAGATAACAGGACCCCAGTGGCTGCTGAAATGGGAGAGTTGACATCCAGCCCTGAGGGATGAGAAATCCACCCAGCAGCAGTCTAGTTCACAGCTGAAGTCAGTAGACAAAATCAGGGCTACTAACACCAGTGGAAAGACAGGAGACAGGGTGCCTTAAATTTGCCTTCCCCTGAGTGGGGGTAGAAGTTGTCATGAAATAACCATAAGCAAGTGCAAGGGGTGAGGCTAGACCTGAAGTGACCATAAACAAAGCTAAATTCAGTTTATATTTACCATTAGAGTAGCAAGGTTAGACAAAATCCACACAGTTATAGCATTTTCAATTATCCTTCTGGTGCTTTATAATAAAACAGCATCTATATAATGATCTGAATTCTTAGTTATAGTTTCTAGTAAGTTTTTACTTTAGAACAAATTGGGCACTTTTGTTTACTAACTAAAGCAACTAAAGCAATTTTACTAATGACATTAATGTTGCTAAGTTTTTCTGCTTTTCCAGCAGTTGAATTAATTCCATTTGTGATTTATTTTATACATCATCTCATGTCCATTCCCAGGGACAAGTTCTGCTGTTAAACCTGGTATTAAGAGGTATTTGAAAAGCAGAGACTGATCTGTGTCTTACAGGCAAACAGCCTCAGGGGACCCAGAGGTAAAATCACTAATAAAACAAAAGAGGTCACATTCCAGCAGCTCTGGCAGTGGGAGAAGTGTCAGTGTCCAGGAGCCCGGCTTCAAGAAGGCTCTCAGTGCACCACGTCCTGCAGCACTGCCAGGGTGCCAAGAGGAAGGTCAGCTCAGCCAAAGCAGCAGGGAAGGAGGAGCCCAAAAAGAGGTCACTTAGGCTATCCACTAAACCCTCCTCTGCAGAAGTGGAAGTGAAGCCAGAAGAGGCAGTAGGAAAGGACAAACCTTTAGACAAAAAAGTGCAACAAAAAGGAAAAAGGGGAGCAAAGGTAAAACAACCTGAAGTGGTTAAACAAGAAACTAAAGATTTACATGCAGAAAATGGACAAACTAAAAATGAGGAGTCCACCCTCAGATGAAGAAGGAGGGAAAGAAATCAATTCTGGTTAATGCTGTCTACCGTGTCTTATCAGTGGTCCCTGTTTCTCCCTTCTTGTAGAATCCAGAGGAATATTTTTATCAGCTATTGTGCAGATGCAAGTTTTTTAGAAGCTGTAAAGGAAACATTTTTAAGAAGGAGATTGGGATCCCTCTTCATCCCATTTGCTTTTAGTGTAAATGCTTTTCTTCAAAGGAAATCATTTACCAGTTTGCTTTTTGGTACAACCAGAAAATAGTGGGATATTGAATTATGGGAGACTATGACTGTCTTGGGTATCTACTTACCTTCCAATGGGGGATGGCTATTTTTATGCTTTATAATACATCACATACTAAAGTGTGATTTGGAATCAATTATGCATTTAATATGTGTTGAACATTTTAAATTACTCCTATTCCCATATTTTTTATTAGACAGATTTCTTAAAACCACTTCCTGACCTTGGCTTTCCCTGTCAGAAACCTGTAACTTCCTTGGACATGATGTTTTATGTGCTGTAAAAGATTGGAAATGTGAGTGTGTAGTGTGTTTGATATTAAATTGTGAATTAGTGGAGCTTAAAAATGTAACAGCTTATTAAACTTTGAAGATATTGGTACTTGATATCCTCTTAAGGAAAACTTGTCTCCAAATTTTAAGCTAGAAAGTCACTGGAATAACTTTAGAAAAATAACTACATGGCTTTGTAGGAATTTGGTATGAACATTAAGAATTGTGTACAAATGGTTGATAATATCTGTACTGATCTTCAACACAACCAATAAAATCTCAATTATGAAAGAGAAAAGAGGGCACAGACAGGCTTTAATTAAATCTCACCAGTCTCTGGTGGGGTTCAGGGAGCACCACTTGCCTCTCATCTCCTGGCTGGCTTGACAAATAATGCTCCTAGATGGCTCTAGTTTCTGGGCTTTTAGGTTCTTGGATTATGTTGTATAAAAGAATTCAAGGACATGCCATAGGGTAGGCAAGGGAATAAATATCTTTTTAAGAGACAAGTAAATGAAACATGTACATGGTCTGGGGTATCGACTGCAGGTAGGTTGCAGAGTGACATGCATGTGTAGGAACCCAGGTCAGAGCATTTCTGTCTTTCTTCCTCCTCCTTATAATGTTGAGGCAGGGCCCCAGCTTTTCTTACTCTGATTGGTTGCCCCACTTGTCATTTCTCAGGGGGCAAATGGTGTGGCTTTTTGAGTGTATCCAGGGCTTTCACTTGACCCAATGAGATCCCATGGGTGAAATGGGATCTCATTTTTCCAAATGGGATCCCATAGCTGGGGTCTTGCAGGGTCTTTTGGCAGACTTCCTCTCAGGAAGTTTCCAGGCAGGGTCTCACAGCCATGTGGCATGTCAGCTGTGTTGTCTGCTAGGCCAAATACCTTTCCCATTACACCTCTGCATATTTTTAATACTCCTTTTGTTTTCTCAAGCTGCTATTACCTACAGGGCTAAATTTGGTAAGATTGTTCCCCTGGATTCAAATTTCCCTGTCAGATTTCCTAGTCAAACCAGGCCCAGGGACACAGGAAGGTAGTTTATATTGATTTCAGTGTGCTTTGTAGAGGAAGAACTAAAGGCCACTAACCTTCTTTCTGACATCTCCCCAAATCTAGGCTTTCCTAATATACCTAGCAGATAGTGCTCTTCATTCAGTTGTTCCCTGCTACCCTAAGGTTTTGCCTTCTCAGATGACTTACCCTGATAGGGGCATGATTGAGACTGAACATGCCATCCTAACCAGGAGGAAACTTGTACATCTCCCAGCCCCTCGGATCTGAGTGCTCTAATCACCTTACACAACCTGTGCTGGGTCACCTGAGGTGGGTGGGTGACTCCACAAATGCTGTCCAAGATAAAGAGTTCAGGTTGTAAAGGCTTCCTCTACTTTCTGGGGCCAGGAGTGCTACAGCCCTTTAAGGTATGTGTGGTGAATATCTGCACTGTCTTTTGGGAGAGTGTGTGCTTCTCTTCTTCCTGGTATGCCTAGAGTCTGAGTGTGCTGCAGCCTTTTAACGTGGTCTGGGTAAATCTGGATTGGATTTGACTGCACCCAAGTTCTGCTCCTTCATGGCATAGGGGCTAAAGCAGTGGCTCTCCAATCTGGGCATGTTGAACCAAAATCCTACTATCCTGAGAATCTGTTGTGTTTTTCAATCACCCCTGCTTCTCTTATGCTGTTCCTTTGGTCTCTGGATTCCTCCAAAAATGTGATCCAAACAGATCCTGACTGATTATTAGCTGTCTAGTGGGAGAATCTGATTGTTAGAGCTCCCTACTTTGTCATCATCTTGGGTCTTTAATCATGATCATTTTATTCATCCTTTGTTACTGTTCCTCCTGTATTTTGTGTCCTATGTTGTTAAAGAAAGTTTACCTCCATTACAGTTTTTGGTCCATTTAATCAGATCACCTCACTGTCTTGACATGATCATACCTGAGCTAATATCAGTAGTAAAATTAAGGTAAAGTCCCAGAAATCTGATGACTGAATGATTTGGTTGTGATATGTAGAAACTTCAGGGGCAGGAAATGATATCTGAGTCAGTGACCAGATCAATCTTGTCCTAAGATCCCAATGACTTTAGAGTGGGTATGGGGGAGTTTCAGTAGAGTAAATCCATTTTCCCAAAGGTCTTTTGTGGTCTGGCACAATGGATTGAAAAAAGGTTTATTACCATTTAAAAGATTTAAGGCCATACTTAGCACTCCTTGGTTATTTCTAATAACTTTATCCAGTGTGGAAGACACACCATTCAGCTATTTAGGTAGAGTTGGGGAAGGAAACCACTGGTAAAGGAGAACACTTGCAAGAGAAACTGCAATGAAACAACTGGGATGTCATGTTGGACATGGAAGAGGGTCTGTGCAACCCTAAAGCCCCAAAGTGCTGGAAATCAGCAAATTTCCAGGAAGAAATTATAAGAATGTGAGAGGATTTGTGAAAAGATTTGAAAAGTTTTCTAACTCTAGTTGTGAAAAACAAGTTAGTTCACAGTTGTGAACAAGGAAATAAAATCTGTTGCTACTTTTAACTGTGAATAATGTGGATTTAACTTATTAAAGCCATTTTCTGCATTTAAAGGCTCTCTCCAAGAATAGCTATTATCTTGGATTCTGTAGTTTGTGGATCATATTACATGTAAAGAAAGTGTTTTTCAGAGGAAAGGGACTCAGAAATTATTTTCTACCTACTACTGAGTGCCCTCTTTCATA
>JAQZBX010031644.1:0-26236 GCA_029593785.1 Cabassous unicinctus
TTAGAGGGACCGTTGGTTGTATATCTTCATCATATTCCTAAAATTCAAAATACTTTTTAGAGTTGCTAGTTATGATATATTTATGTATTATGACTAAAAATTGTTACCAATAAGCCTAAAAACAGAGGGAAAAAATTAGATAACTCAAAGGGACCATTGGCTGAAAATGTCACATTGAGTGATGATCAAAAGTAGAATTTGGTTTCTATTGTTTTCTTGGACAGTATTCCAAGAGAAAATGCATCAGGAAACATAGATTTTAGAAACAGTCCTAGAGCCAAAAGAATAGATTCAATATGGTTAATCAAATAGATAATTTTCTATTAAATGTATGTATACTATTGCAAAGGATACAGTTTATGGAGGGGGGGAGAGTAAAAAGATGGTGAGCTGACCTTGAACAGACTCAGGATTCTTTCAGAAAACTAGCCTGCAGCAGTTACCATAGTAACAGCATTATTGGGGACATTTGCAAGATTATTTCAAAGGTTATGTCTCATGCTATGCTGCATGATTTGTAAGAATGGAGGTGTAACAGTTAACTCTACACCAAGAATCAGTTTTTAGAAAGTGAGACAGGTGATTTAGGTGGTCCATTTTAGAGAATTAAGTATGATATATTGTAGTCAGCCCTCACCTGTGTGTTAAGAAGGAAACACATTATAAACATTCAGTATAATTTATTTTTCACCATTGATTTTAGCAACCAAGGAATTTAGCTAGCAGCCAATCTCCATATTTTAAGAATTCATATTTCATTACAAGGCTAAATTTGAAGCCAACTCCTACAGGTTTTTTTGTTGGAATGGGCATTGGAGTAGGCAGGAGAGTGTTTTAAATGGTTGTTGTTTATCCTTGAAGTTTCTTGGCTTTGGCCAGGAAAAGCCTGTGGGAGATACAATAATAGAAAAAGCCATTATGTTGTTATTTCTAACCCATTGATGGGGGAGGGTACTTCACTAGATTTTGTAGTTTTTATTTACAGTTTCTAACATTTCTTCTAAAATATTCTTAAATTCTTTGTAGATTTAGCTCTTTGTTGTTTTCTAAATATATAGAGAAAATTTTAAAAATACATTCTATTTTACGTTAGACTTTTTTGCTAGCATTTACTACTAGACTTTGAAAAATACTTGGGAAAAAGATATTCTCTGCTTACTTAAAAGCTGAGTTCATTGATGTTTGTTTGGCTGTTTTTCAGTGCCCAGATCCCCTCCAGAGTCTTCTTGTTTAATATTCTCTAAGGGGCACCATGCCCCCTAATGAGGATTTCTCAGCAGTAGTTCATTGCTTCAATTCAAATAGTCATTTCATTGTTTTAAGTTGAGCACAAATAGTCCTGAAGTGCTTCCTCTCTGGGATCTGGGCAGTCTGTTACCCTCTTTCTACCTTGAATAATAGACTATTATGCTAGAATTTCCAAATTTTAGTCTTATTGTACTATAGTAGAAACACTAATTGTTTTTTAATTCTTTGGGGAAATTTTTCAAAAACTCATTTGGATAAATGCTTTCATTCTTGGCTTGCTATTAAAAGTAGCTGAAATCTTTAACCCTTTTGAAAGTTTGATATATTCTCGTGTAATTTCTCTAGCACTAAATAATGTAGAGGAGAAATTTATTATTTTAGTATTTGTATTAGTCAGCCAAAGGGGTGCTAATGCAAAGTACCAGAAATCTGTTAGTATTTATTTGGTGTAAAAGTAGTTACAGAGCCCTAAAGAGTCCAGCTTAAGGTTGCTTTCTCACCAAAGTCAGTTGCCATGTGTTGAAACAAGGTGGCAGGCAATCCCTGTCTGTCTTTCCTTCCTCTTAAGGCTGTCCGTCTTTCCTTCCTCTTAAGGCTCTGTGGGCCCAGCTTCTTCCAGTCTCAGCAGTAGGCTGGCATAGGGCTCGTTTCTTTCCAGGCCTTCTGCTCAGGTGCTCTGTTCTCTTCAGCTGCAAACTATCAGGCTAACGGCTCATCTCTCCCCGGAGCCCCAGGATCAAACATGACATAGCTATCTCCTCTTTCGTGTCTATGGAGCTCTCTTTCTTCCTGTGTCGTCTTCTCTGTGTCAGTTTATATCAGCCCACCAGGGGGGCAGGACTCAACCCTGAGCCATGCCCTACTAACATGGTCGAATCAAAACCCTAATCGTAACAGGTAATTTAATCAAGACATGTCAGCTGAATCTACTGCATTCAAAGGGTATCACACCCAAAGGAACAGACCAGTTTACAAACATAATCTCTCTTTTGGGGATTCATAAATAATATCAAGCTGCTACATTATTCTTCATTTGACAATATTGGTTTAAGTCCTGCTGGGTTTATAAGACTGAATGTGAGATATTGTTTGCTTCAGATTATTAATTTAACTTTAATTCAATAAGTTTTTCTTGAGTGACCTCTATCTACTTGGCAATGTGGTTATTTTAAATAGTTTATAATTATTATATTAACAATCCCATTTCTCTTCTTTGCTACAGACTATATTCTTCATTGCTTAAAAAAAAATCTTTAACAAATAACACATATGCTCATACCTTGATGACATTTTGGTTGTCTTTTCTCAATTCCCCTTTGTGTTTTAATTTCTCTTAGAACTGATGTAGTTTGTTAGCATTTCTATACACGTAAGTTGTGTTGCTTTTGAAATACTCATGCACAAAAGTTTAAAGTTTAAATATAGACAATACTATTTTTTGCTTGAAGTTGGGAGAGGTCTATGATGTTTAAAAGATGCAAAGTTGAAAATTATTTATGAAATCTACTTATGGAGCAGTTTGTAATTAGAAATTTAAAGACAATTATTTGAAATTACAATTTTATTTTTCATTTTAATTTATATTATATATAATTTTGCATAATGTTAGTGGTGAAAACCAAGGAAAGTTAGTGTTTAGATATTTTCAGCAAAAGGAAAAGAAAGAGAAAAAAATGAACAGGCAAAATATGCTATGAGGGCTTTATTTCCTGCTGAGTATATGGCACTCTAGGAAACCTAAGTAATAAATTATATCAGAATCTCTTTCCTTCAGAATTTTATAATCTAAGTGTACTGATCAGCCATTGCTATATAATAAATCACCCCAAAACTCAGTAGCTTAAAACAATAATTTATTCTTGCTTGTTAGTCTGCAGGTCAGCCAGGATTCACTGAACTAGGTTGGGCTTGGCTGGGTGGCACTGCTTCAGGCTGATGTTCTGGCTGGGCTTGGCTCCTCACTGCAGGTCTGTTTCATGTGTGTTCATTTGGGGCCTAGGCTGACGGGATTCCCCAGGAAATCTCTTTCCATGCCACTGGCAGAAAAATTACTATTGCACAAACACATTTTAAGCCTGTGGTTTCTTCATATCTGCTAAGCTTCCATTGGCCAAAGTAAGTCATATGGTCATACCCAGAGGAAGTCTAGTCTTCCTGCTCAGCCTGAAGTCAAGCAAGTCACTAAGCCCAATATCAGTGGGGCAAAGAAGCCTACTCGTCTCAAAGAAGCCTACTCGTCTCGTGGAAGCAGGATTCAGAGGAAAGGGAGTGAATATTTTTTCAATGTAATCTATGATCTATGATAAGAAATAACAAACTTTGTGTTTTTTTTTAATTGGCAAAGGACATATTCAGATAATTTTGCAGAAGAAATAAACATGATTAATATACATGAAAAATTTTCAACTTCACCAATAGTAAAAGAAATGCGATTTAAAATAATACTTACAGAAGTGATGCTTATGCTGGCAAAGATATGAAGAGATGAACACTCATTCTGTTGATATATATATTTTTAAAACTGGAAATAATAAATGCTCAGTAGTAGGAGAGTAGTTAAATTATAGTAATGGTACAGCAACTGGAGTATTATATTGTGGCTTGTGAAAAGTAATGCAAAGCACCTAAAAATAGTAGATGAAGAATAATGATATTATTAAAAACTACAATTTATTGAATACGTCAATGTGCCAGGAACTATTTTAAGCATTTAACATGTAATAACTCATTTAATCCTCACAGCAACCCTATGAGGCAAGCATTTGATCCCCACTTTACATGTAAAGAAATTGAGTACAGAGATTAAATTACTTTCCCAAAGTCATACAGTTAGGAACTGGAAGAACCTAGGATATAAATCTGAATATAGACAATATAGCTCCAAAATCAAGTAGCAAGTAGGTGACAGAGCTAGAATTCACACCCAGGTCTTAACGATTATTTTCACTCTACCAGACTGCCTTCTAAGAGTTTATTGGCTGCTCTGAGCTTGTCCCAGTAGTTAAATGTTAAATTCATGGTAAATGAAAACAATGCTCAGACAGGGTAGTGTGATATCCATACAAGTGCTAAATAATTTCATGTTTGGGAAAGCACGGAGGTACGTAGGTTCGTAGGTTCGTTGGGGGAGAATAATTCAAACTGTACTCGAAAGGGTATAGGCCTACTCTCTGATCCTTTGGTCCTGATGGCCACATTCATGGAAAACCAAAGGCACTACCAGGAAATTGCACTCCTAAGAGCAGTATGATGTCAGCCAAATATGAAAATAAGTTCTTTTTGCTAGAAAATTGAAGTCATTCTTGAATTTCAAACAGAAACTGATATATAACATAGTAAGCGTTCTTTCAAGTGATGGGAGAATGGTTGACATGATTAATTTGCTTAGAGTTATACTCTTTTTTAGTATTTAATGTACTCAAAATTCACTTTTTAAGAAATATAGGGGGAAGCGGATGTGGCTCAGGAGACTGAGCTCCCGCCTACCACATGGGAGGTCCGTGGTTCGGTTCCCAGTGCTTCCTAAAGAAGACAGTGAGCTGGTATGATGGGCGGGCACAGCAAGCTAACACAACAAGAGACACAAGAAGAAAAACATAATGAGAGACACAACAAAGCAGGGAGCAGAGGTTCCCGGTGCCTCCTAAAGAAGCCGAGCTGCTGCAATGGGCAGGCGCTGCAAGCTGACACAACAAGATGATGCAATGAGACACAGGAGGAAGAACATAATGAGAGATACAACAAAGCAAGGAACGGAGGTGGCTCAAGTGATTAGGCGCCTCCCTCCCACGTAGGAGGTCCCGGGTTCAGTTACCTAAAGAAACAAGGAAGATAACAGATACAGCAAGTGCAAACAATGAGGGGGTAAGGAGAAATAAATAAATAAATCTTTAAAAAGAAATACAGGTTTTAAACTACTTCTAAAAAGATCCAATTTGAAAGAAAAAGTATCAAGTGAAGGTTTCTATAAAAAGGCATTATGGTCTTGGACTATTCAACTCTGAGATTAAGAATTGTTTCAGATGTGATGTGTTAAACTGGTGTAGAATATTGGCAGGCTGTGTGGAAAATGTTGGAAGAAGTTTTTACTTTCCTGCTCTTTCTCTCTATGCTTGTCTCAATATTATATGTATTCTTACTCCCTTCTTTCAGGTCTCTTAACTAACCATAATGTGGAATATATATTGTTATTATTCTATTTCTACATTATATTTTTGTGTTATGTTTTTTATTCAACTCTAATTACTATAGTCTGCCAATCATTGAAGAAATTATTTTGTTATTGATGAGCCAGTAAATAAGGATCTATATGAATAGTAAATTGAGTATAAATACAATTTAATAGGTGAATTACCTTCTTGATTACATTCATCACATCTACTTTATTCAACAGAACATTTAAAAAAATACCTGTAATGTATCAAGGACTGTGCTAGATGCTAGGCATACATAGAGGAGCACAATTTATCTTGTCTTTCAAGATGTCCTCTTGGAGCTCACAGTTTAGTAAGGGAGACAGACATGACAATAGGATATGAAAAATGTAATAATACTGTGTTGTCAGTATTCTGTATAAGGTACTGAGGTGACTCAAAGAGGAAGTGGTTAACTCTGAGGGTTTCAAGGAACAGCTAAATTTTTTATTTTTAATTAAAGCATTTTATTTTGAGATAATTGTAGGTTCATCATGCAGTTTTTAAGAAATAATAACAGAGGGAAGCGGATGTGGCTTAAGCATTTGAGCTCCCACCTACCACATGGGAGGTCCCAGGTTTGGTTCCTGGTGCCTCCTGGAGAAGACAAGCAAGACAGCCAGCTGGCACAGCAAGCTGACACAACAAGATGACGCAACAAAGGAAACACAAAGGGGAAACAAAATGAGAGAGACAACAAAGCAGGGAGCAGATGTAGCTCAAACAATTGAGTGCCTCTCTCCCACATGGGAGGTCCCAGGTTCAGTTCCTGGTGCCTCCTAAAGAGAAGACAAGCAGACACAGAGAGCACACAGCAAATGGACACAGAGAGCAAACAATGGGTGTGTGTGGGGGAATAAAATAAAATTTTTTTTAATTAAAAAAAAATAATATAGAGATTCCATGTGTCCTTTAAACAGTTTCTCCCCAATGATAACATCCTGCAAAAATATTCTACAATGTGACAAACAGGATATTAACTCTGATACAGTCAAGATACAGAATATTTCCATCACCACAAGGATCCCTCATGTTGCCCTTTAATAGATAACAGCCCTCATTTCTCCTGTGTTCACCCTCTTCCTAATCCCTAACAAGCATAAATCTCTTCACTATTTCTATAATCTTGTCCTTTTAAGCATGTTATATAACTGGAATCATATAGTTATGTAACTTTTTGAAATTGACGTTTTTCATTCAGCAGAATTCTCTGGCAGTTCATCCAAAGAATGAATCAATAGCATGTACTAATAGTTTATGCCTTTTTATTGCTGAGTAGTATTCCATGGCATCAATGTACCACACTTTGTTTAACCATTCACCCACTTAAGGACATCTGGGTCATTTCTAGTTTTTGGGTGTTATGAATAAAGCTGCTATAAACATTCATAAACAGCTTTTCATGTGAACATAAATTTTCACTTCTCTGGGAACAATGCCCAGGAGTACAATTGCTAAGTAGTTATGGTAGTTGCATGTTTAGCTTGTTTAAGAAACTGCAAAAAGAAAAAAACCCACAAAAACTGTTTGCCAGAGTGGCTGTACCATTTTATGTTCACATCAACAATGTGATCCATTTCTCTACATCTTCGTCAGCATTTGGTATTGTCACTATTTTTTATTTTTGCCATTTTGATAGGTACATAGTAATATCTTATTGTGGTTTTAATTTTGTTGAACATCTTTTCATATGCTTATTTGCCATCTGTATATCCTCTTGAGTGAAACGTCTGTTAGTGTCTTTTGCCCATTTTCTAATTGGATTGTCCTTTTTTAATTGTTGAGTTTTGAGAGTTTATTATATATTTTAGCTATTAGTCCTCTGTCAGATAATATTTGCAAATATTTTCTTGTAGTTTTCAGCTTCTCTTTCTTTTTTAAAATTATATTTAAGACCTTCTTTTAAGTAGTTTTAGACTTACAGAATAATTGAACAGATAGTAAATAGACTTCCATATATCCATCCCACCCCTACCTGCCCATCCCCATACAGTTTCCCCTGTTATTAATACCTTGCATTACTGTGCCACATTTGTTAAAATTAATGAACCAGGGAAGCGGGTGTGGCTCAATGGATAGAGCTCCCGTTTACCATATGGGAGGCCCCGGGTTCGCTTCCCGGGGCCTCCTTGTGAGGGCAGGCTGGCCCACGTGGCCCGGTGGGCTGATGCAGCAAGACCTCAATCGATAGAGCCCCCGTTTACCATGTGTGAGGCCCCGGGTTCGCTTCCCAGGGCCTCCTTGTGAGGGCAGGCCAGCCTGCGCGGCGCGGTGGGCTGATGCAGCGGGACCTCACGGCAAGGGGGAGATAAGCAGACACGGAGAAAACACACAGCGAATGGACACAGCAAGCACAAGCAACAAGGGGGGGGGAATAAATAAATAAATAAATCTTTAAAAAAAAAAAATTTGATGAACCAATATTGATACATTATTATTAGTTATAGCCCACAGTTTATATTAAGGTTCTCTCTTTGTGTTGTGCAGTTCTGTGGGTGTTAACAAAAGGCATAATTGCAGGTATCCACCATAATAGTTTCATTATATAGAATAGTTTCACTATCCTAAAAATACCCCATGCCTTACCTATTCATTTTTCCCTTCTCTCTCTACAAACCCTAAGCAACCACTGATCTTTTTACTGTCTCTATTGTTTTTCCTTTTTTTAAAATGCCATATACTTGGAATCATACAATATGTAGCCTTTTCAGACTGGCTTCTTTGACTTAACAATTATGCATTTAATGTTCCTCCATGTCTTTTTGTGGCTTGATAGCTCATTTCTTATCACTGAATAATATTCCATTGTATGGATGTACCATAGCTTGTTTATCCATTTACCTATTAAAGGACAACTTCATTGTTTCCAATTTTTGATAATTATGAATAATGCTGCTATAAACATCCATGTTCAGGTTTGTGTGGGCATAAGTTTTCAACTCAATTGAGTAAATATCTAGGTGCACAATTGCTGGATCATATGGTACAACTATGTTTAGCTTTGTAAGAAACTCAAACTGTCTTCCAAAGTGTTTGTGCTATTTTAAATTCCCACCAGCAATTAATGAATGTTCCTGTTGCTCTACATCCTCATCAGCATTTGGTATTGCCAGTTTTTTTTTTTAACTTTAGCCATTATAATAGGCCTGTAGTGGTATTTCATTGTTTTAATTTGCAATTCCCTAATAACACAATATTTTGAGCAGCGTTTCATATATTTATTTGCCATCTGCATATCTTCTCTGGTGAGATGTCTATTCAGACCTTATGCCCATTTTTTAATTGGGTGGTTTGTTTTCTTATTTTGCATTTTCAGATTTTTGTTTATTTTGGATACAAGTCATTGGATAATATTTGCAGATACTTCCTCCCAGTTTGTAACTTATCTCTTCATCCTCTAAACAGGTCTTTCACAGAGCAAAAGTTTTTTAATTTTGATAAAGTTCAGCTTATCAATTTTTCTTTTTGTGGATCATGCTTTTGGTGTCTAGTCTAAGAACTCTTTTTCCAGTAAGAGAATTAAGATCCACCCTGAATGAGGTGGGTCATATCTTAAGTTAAGAGCCTATTCACCAAAAGATCCTACTTACAGTGGGTCCACACCAACAGGAATGAATTAACTTTAAGAACATACTTTTCTGGAATATATATATCTTCAAACCACCACAATGTCCACTTGCTCCAGAACAGGAGTTCTTAACAAGGGGTCTGTGAGCTTGAATTGAAATTAAAAAAACAACAACAACAAGCATTATTCTTGTGGGGATGTGTTGGTGCTGGTGTGATATATTTATTAAATAATACACAGTATACTGTGGACTTAGTAAGGGGCCCATGGTTTTCACCCAACTGGCAAAGGTGTCTGTGGAACAGAAAAGGTTAAGAATCCCTGCTCTAGAACCATTAGTTGAAAAAGCTATCTTTCCTCTGTTGAATTGCCTTTGCACCTTTGTCAAAAATAAATTTGGGGGAAAGCGGATGTGTTTCAAGCAGTTGAGTGCCTGCTTCCCAGGTTCGGTTCCCAGTGCCTAAAAAAAAAAAACAAGCAAAAACAAATGAAAAAACCAACTCAGGGGAGCCAATGTGGCTCAGTGGTTGAGAACCAGCTTCCTACATACAATGTCCTGGGTTCAATTCCCAGCCCTTGGTGCCTCAAAACAAACAATAAAAACTAAGGCAAATTTGTGTGGGTCTATTTATGGATTTTATGTTCTGTTCCATTGATCTATGTGTCTATCCTCCTGCTACTGCCAGCCTTGATTATTGTAGCTGTTTAAGTCTTAAAATTGGGTTAAAATGATTCCTCTCACTTCATAATTTTCAAAATTGCTTTAGCTCTTCTAGGTATTTTTTTGTTTTTTGTTTTTTGGCCTTTCTATGTAAATTTTAGAATAATCTTGTCTATAGCTACAAAAAAAAATCTTGCTGCAATAAACCTTCATATCTATTTGGAGAAAATTAACATGTTTTCTATGTTGAATCTTCCAGTCCATGAACACATTATGTCTCTCCATTTATTTAGATCTTTTGAGTTTTTCTTTAGCATTTTGTAGTTTTCAATATACAAGTCTTGTATATGTATTCCCTTTTTTTGAGAGAGAGACGATAAATGATGTTATTGTATTTTTTAAAATTTGGTGTCCATGTGTTCATCGCTAGTAGATAGAAATAAAATTGATTTTTATGTTTATCTTGTATTCTGTCACCTTGCTGAATTTGCTCATTCGTTCTAAGAGTTTATATATAGATACCTTGAGATTTTCTACATTAGACAATCATATCATCCACAGGTAGGGCCAGTTTTATTTCTCCCTTTCAGACATGTATGGCACAAACTACCAGTATTATGATGAATTAGAATGAAAGCAAACATCCTTGCCTTGTTCCCAGTCTTAGGAGAAAGCGTTCAGTCTTTCACCATTAAGTATAATGTTAGCTGTAGGTTTTTTGTAGATGCTATTTTTTCAAGTTGAAGAAGTTCCCCTCTCTTTCTCTGGGAGTTTTTTTTTTGTTTTAAGCATTAATGGGTGTTGAATTTTGTCAAATGCTTTTCTGTATCATTTCTGTATCATTTGATATGACCATGTGATTTTCTTCTTTAGAAAATCAATCAGTATTTTTGAATACTGAATCACATATGCAACCCTGAAATAAATTCTACTTGGTCATGTTGTATTATTTTTTTTATACATTTCTGAATTCTATTTACTAATGTCTCATCAAGGATTTTCATCTATGTTCATGAGAGATATTGGTCTATACTTTTTATTTTGCACTGCCTTTGGATTTTGTATTGGGACAACACTAGCTTCATAAAATGAATTGGGAAGTTTTCCCTTCTCTTCTGTTTTCTGGAAAGAGATAGTCTAGAAGTGGTGCTAATTCTTCTTTAAAATTTTGGTAGAATCTCCAGTAAAGCTTTCTGGGCCTGGAAATTTCTGTTTTGGGAGTTTTTCAATTACGAATTAAATTTCCTTTAGCATTATAAGGCTATTCAAATTATCTAGTTGATATTGGGTGAGTTGTGGTAATCTCTGTTTATGGAGGAATTTGGTCCATTTCCTCTGAGTTGTCAAATTTATGTGGATACAGGTCCCTTATTATCCTTTTGATGTGTGCAGAGTCTGTAGTGATATCTCCTGTTTCATTCCTAATATTGGTAATTTGTGTCCTCTTTTTCTTTGTCAGTCTTGCTAGAGGTTTGTCAGTTTTATTGATCTCTGTAAAAAATGGACTATTTGTTTCATTGATATTCTATATTTTTCTCTCTTTAATTTTTTTTATTTCTCTTGTTTTTATTATTTCCTTCTACCTGCAGGCTTTGAATTCATTTTTATTTTCTTTTACTAGATTCATGAGGCAGGATCTTAGATTATTGATTTGAGGCTTTTCCTCTTTTCTAACGTATGCAGTTGTGTGTGATGCTGTATACTTCCCTCTCAGCATTGCTTTAGCTGAGAAATATTATTATTTTAAAAATAATAATATATTTTATTAAAATATATCCAAAATTGGATATATTGTATTTTCATTTTCATTCAATTCAATGTATTTTTTTATTTGCCTTGAGGCTTCCTCCTTGATCAATGGATTATTTAATAATCTGTTTAGTTTCCAAATGTGTGGTGATTTTCCTGTCTTTCTGTTATTGGTTTCTAGTTTGATTTTATTGTGGTTGAAGAACATACTCTGTATGATTTCAGTTCTTTCAAATTTGTTAAGGTTTGTTTTATGGCCTAGGGAATGGTCTACTTGATATATGTTCTGGGAGCACTTGTAAAGAAAGTATATTCTGTTGTTGTTGGGTGAAGTGGTCTTTAAATTTCAATTAGATCCTGTTGGTTGATGGTATTGTTGAGTTCTCCTGTATCTTTCCTTATTTTCTGTCTATTTGTTCCGTCAGTTGTTGAGAGTGGAGTGTTGAAGTCTCCAGTTATTATTGTGGAATTGTCTATTTCTCCTTTCACTTCTGTTTTTACTTCGCATATTTTGCAGCTCTGTTTTTTTGGTGCATACACATTTAGGATTGCTACACCTTCTTGGTGTATCGACTTTTTTTATCATTATGTAGTGACCCTCTCTGCCTCTGGTAATTATATTTGCTTTGAATTTGACATTATCTGATATTAATATAGGCAGTTCTGCTTTCCTTTGATTATTGCCAGCATGATATATCTTTTCCATCCTTTTTCTTTCAGCTTACCCATATCATTATATTTTTTTCAAATCACTTTTTTTTTTTAAAAGGAGGTACCAGGGATTGAACCCAGGGCCTTGTATATGGGAAGCAGGCACTCAACCACTAAGCTACAACCACTCCCTATATCATTATATTTTTGAAGTGAGTTTCTTGTAGTTAGACTATAGTTGGGTCATGGTTTTTAATCCACTCTGCCAATCTCTTTTAATTGCTGTATTTAGACCATTGATATTTAAAGTATTTATTGGTATGCTAGAGCTTAAGTTTTCCATTTTATTTTATTTTCTGTTTGTTCTCTGCTTTTTTTCTTGTTTTCTTTTCCCTGCCTTCCTGTGAGTTACTTGAGTATTTTTTTATTTATCTGTTGCATTTTTGAGTGTGTCTCTTCATATAGCTCTTTTAGTGGTTTCTCTAAATATTTCCTCTACATACATTTAGAACTACATTATACAGTGCTATAGTTTTTCCTTGAACCATCAAGCATAATTTAGAAAATTCAAGAGAAGAAAAACCTGTTTTATTTACTCATATTTTTGTTTACTCTGTTCTTTATTCCTAGTGTTCCAAGGTTTCTTTTATTGTTTTCTTCTGTTCGAGAACTTCCTTTAGCCATTCTTTTAGGGTAGGTCTGCTGACACATTTTCTTAGTTTACCTTCATCTGAGAATGTCTTGATTTCCCCTTCATTACTGAAGAATATTTTCACTGGGTATAAGAGTCTGGGTCAACAGTTCTTTTCTTTCATTACTTGGATAAATATTGTGTCACTTCTTTCTGACTTTCAGACAATTTGTGATGAGAAATCCTCCATCATTTGAATTGTTTTTTCCCAATAGGTACGGTGCCATGTTTTGTTTTGTTTTGTTTGTTTGTTTGTTTTTTCTGGCTCTTTGTCTTTAATTTTCAGGAGCTTAACTAAATGTGTTTGGACATGGATTTCCTTAAGTTTATTCTATTTGGGGTTTGCTTAGCTTATTGAATATGTAGGTTTAGGTCTCGTCAAATTTTGGGAGTTTCAGTCATTATTTCTTGAGTACTTTTTCAGTCCCACCCTCTTTCTTCTCTCCCTTTGGAATTCCAATGACACAAATATTAGATCATTTGTTATATTCCCATTGGATTCTGAGATTTTGTTCATTTTTTTTTTTTCAGTCTTTTTTCTCTCCTTTGTTCAGATTGGGTAATTTCTATTGTTCTTCCTTCTAGTTCACTGATTCTTTCCTTTTTCCCTACGTTCTGTTGATCCCATTCACCAAGCCTTTTGTTTTGGTTATTGTATTTTTCAGCTCTAATATTTCTATTTAGTTCTCTTTTATATCTTCTGTTTCTTTGCTGATACTTTCTGTTTCTTTGGCAAAGCTTTCAATCTTTTTATTGTTTTGTGCATTTTGTAATTGCTCATTGAAGCATTTTTATTGTGGCTGCTTTAAAATCTTTGTCAAATATTTCTAACTTCTCTGTCATCTCAATGTTGACATCTTTTGTTTTTTTTTTTCCATTCTTTTTGAGATCTTTCTGGTTCTTGGTGTAACCAGTGATTTTTGATTGATGCATAGGTGTTTTCAGTTTTATGTCATGAGACTAAAATCTTCTGTTTTAGTTTTTTTCTTCGGACAGTACTCTGTCTGGGAAAGGTAAGACTGCCTTGTTACTGCTCCCCATGTACCCTCTACTGGCACACTACGGTGTGGGATGGTAGGCCTCGAAAACCATACTTTCATTATATGTATGTATGTGTGTGTATGTGTGTATACGTGTGTGTATGAACACCTATGTCATCCCTTGGATTTAGAATGTTTTCTGCTTCTGTGTGGTAGTGGTACCTGCCAACTAACAGTTTTGACAACATCACTTTCTTTGTCACAAATACTACTGCATTTTTTGTGCTTATTTGAGTATTTTACTGTATTTTGTTCATTTTATTAAAATATAAATGATAGTAAAGATAATTATTAAAAAGAAATACATCTCATAAAATTAATATAGTTAATATAAAGATGGGAATCATTAGTCATGCAGAAAACAGCAACTTTTTCATTAAAGTAGTTGCAGATTTACAGAAAAGTTATGCAGATTTTACCAGTCTCACACACAATTTTCCCTATCAATATTTTGCATTAGTGTGGTACCTGTATTAAAATTGATGAAACAATATTATTATAATTATGCTATTAACTTTATCCCACTGTTTACATTAGAGTTCACTCTTTGTGTTATACAATTCTATAGTTTTGTGTGTGTGTGTGTGTGTGTGTGTGTGTGTGCATGGTTATTTATATACAACCTAAATTTCCCCTTTTATCCCTTTTCAAACATACAATTCAGTATTGTTAATTACATTCACAATGTTGTGCCTCCATCACCATCATCCATTGCCAGAACTTTTCCATCAAACTCAAACAGAAATTCTGTAACAATTAAACTTTAATTCCCCATTCCCTTTCCCCATCCTGCCCCTGTAACCTGTATTCTAGTTTCTGACTATGAATTTGCATGTCTTGCTTACTTCATATAAGTGAGATCATACTGTATTTTCCTCCGTGCATCAGAACTTTACTCCTTTTTACAGCTGAATAATATTCCATTGTATGTATATACCACATTTTATTTATTCATCTGTTGACGAACACTTGGGTTGCTTCATCTTTTGGTAATTGTGAATAATACCAGCATGTACATCAGTATGCAGATACCTGTGCAAGTCCCTGCTTTCATTTCTTTGGGGTACATACCTAAAAGTGGGGTAGTCAGGTAATATGGTAATTCTATACTTAACTTTCTGAGGAATCACCAAACTGTTTCCCAAATTGGCTGCACCATTTTACAGTCACACTAAAAATGTACAGATATTCCTATTTCTCCACATTCTCTCTAACACTTTTTATTTTCTGTTTATTTAATAGTAGCCATTCTACTGGGTGTGAGATGGTATCTCATTGTGGTTTTGTTTTGCATTCCCCTGATACCTAATGACATTGAGCATCTTTTAATGTTTTTATTGGCCATTTGTATAATTTCTTTGGAGAAATGTCTATCAAGTGTTTTTCCCATTCTTTAATTGGGTTGTTTGTCTTTTAGTTATTGAGTTGTAGGAGTTCCTATATATTCTGGATATTAAATCCTTATCAGATAATATGGTTTCCAAATATTTTCTCCCATTCTGTAGGTTGTCTTTTTACTTTCATGATAAAGTTCTCTAATGTACAAAAGGTTTTCATTTTAATTAAATCCCACTTATCTATTTTTTTCTTTTGTTGTTTGTGATTTTGGTGTAAAGTCTAAGAAATCATTGCCTAACACAAGGTTCTGAAGATGTATCCCTATGTTTTCTTCTAGGAATTTTATAGTTTTAGTTTTATATTTAGGTCTCTAATTCATTTTGAGTTAATTTTTGTATATGGTATGAACTGGGGGTCCACCTTCATTCTTTAGCATATGGATATCCAGCACTTTTTGTTAAGAGACTATTCTTTCCCTACTGAGTGGACTTGGAACCCTTATCAAAGATCAGCTGGCAAAGGGTGTGAGCATTTATTTCTGAACTCTCAATTTGATTCCATCAATCTATGTCTGCCTTATACCAGTACCATACAGAAAACAGCAAGTTATAAGCCTTAATGAAACACTCATTAGATTTGAAGAGATCAGCTGTGTTCTGTTGTAAAGGGACAAAACAAAGAATGTCTACAAAATGTTGGAATATATCATTAAAGATTGTGTCTAAAAGGCAAGGAAGTCATATAAGGGATTTTATTTTATTTACTTATATCTCTTAGGGAACAAAGATTCCCTATATAACATATAAGTCTGTTACTTAACTTTTTCATGTCCAACTTCATATGTGTTTTCAGGAACACATTATGTGTAAGAATAGGCTGCCCAAAATCCATGTTGCCTCCCCCAGATATTCATTGGAAGGTTAGGCATTGTACAGATAACACAAAATTGAGTAAAATAAAGCCCTTGCCCTCAAGTCAATTCAGCAGATATTAATTTAGTCTCTACTACATGCAGTATAGTGCATAGGCCCTAGAAAAATGCTGGCATGAGATCTTTCCCTGAAGGACAGTACAGTTTAATAGAAAAAAACAAATATATACACAGTTCACTCTCCTGTAAAGTTAAAGTCTTTTTTAAATGATAAGTAGGTCACATTCATGTAGGAGAGAGAAAAGTATGTGTATATACATAATAAAAGACAAACTATAAGCCAAAAATGTTTTATGAGAAAAATAAATATCATAGGAAGGAGAGATTACCTTCTTCCTAAACTTTCTTGTGTTGTTTTGTCCTTTTTAAACTATCATTATTAAATTTTAATTTATCTCAAAAATGTTAACTTAAAAAGGTATTTTGTGATAACTCTCATTGCTTTTCTCAAGTACCTAACTCAGCCTTTCCCTCTTTACTCTTATAGACCACCTTATCTCTACTACCTGGAGAAAATTGAGCCTGTCAGGAGTCTTTTTTCCTCAACTTCCTTCTACTCACATATTTATTTAATCCAAACTTATTTTTACCACGTTTTCCCCAGTCTTGGGTAACAACGTATTCCTCTCCTTGTGCCCTAACCTCATTTCTTCCTGTTGCATTCAGGATCTTGCTCTAATAGTTACCCCTTTTTTTTCTCCACATCTTCAATGTCTTCATCATTACTGGCTCCTTGCCTTCAGCCTATATACATGTTCAAGAGTCTCCTACCCTAAAAAGACTTCCTTCGACCTCACCAAGCCATCTGGTCTAGTCTCTTTTTCTTTTCTCATTCTTACATATGAAAGCAGTCATCTTTCTTTACTCCATTCCTATAGCCACAATAACTTCATATTAAAGCATATTTATAACCTTGAAATGTATACAAATATAGGATTAGGATTTAAATTTTGAAATCAATAAGGAAGAGCTCTCTACAATTGTACTTACACATTATGTTTTTGTTTACTTTATCACTCTCCTCTTTTAGACTTAGCCCTTAATGTTTCTTCAGTAAACCTCCATTCCCTAGAATGTGCCCATTTACCCAATAGACATTCAACATGTTTGCTGAATATACAAGTGGGTGGATTTTTATTTGGAGTTAACCTCAAGTATTATATCTATATAATAAACAATGCATCTTACAGTAGAAACTCAGTAAACATCTGTTGACTAAATGAATTTCGTGTATTTCTTTTCTTTTTTTTTTTCATTATAAAAACAGTATAATATTAAAGACTTGTTTAAATCATCTGTAAAATATCACCACTCTAATAGCAACTATTTTCCTTTGCCTATTTTCTTCCTTTTACTTTTTATCATGACACAAGTAAAACATGTATATAGACTCACTATAAAAGAAATCAAATAATACACAAATATGTAAAGTGAAAAATGTGTCCCCTTAAAAATCTTATTACCCTCAACAGATATAACCACCTCTGTCTTTTTCTATAAATTTAACTTTATATACAGTATGAAATAATAATATGGATATAATTTTTTAAGTTCTGTTTTTCCACAGTATCTTATATAAATGTTTTTAATATTACTTCATAAATTTATGGGACTGTTTTTCCATTTACCGTGCACCAGAGAAACAACACTGTCTAGTACAAAAAGTTTATTGGATGAGGATCCTACTTCTGGTTCCCCCATTTATCCTTAGGCCTGATTATCTCCATTTTTGTCTCAATCATTTTAAAATTACAAATTTTTTTATAATCACAAAGTTGGAAAAAGGTGGTCTGGATTCAAACCCAGATCTTCTAACTCTAAATTTGTTTATAATTTCACTTATTGAATGTCTCTCTGAACTACAGTTTCCCTACTGAAAAAAAGGAATAATAATGTTTGTCTTGCCTTCCCTGAGGGTAAAGGTGATAATCACTTGAGGAAGTAATACTTGTGACCTCACATATTAACTAAGAAGCACTAAGGGTCAGGGAAGTATATATGTCCATTCATTTTTCAGAAACAATATTTCATAATTCAGTATGTTATATTTTTAGGTTATAGGAATAAAGCAAGGACTTTGTTAGATGCTAAACTCATTCATAACTCAGCATATCTATAAAGATTTGGACTTTGAAAGCTGTGTCCAGTCTGCCTGCTTTATTTTCTTATTTAATTTCAGATTAAAAACTACTAAACTAATCTTGAGTAGAAAGGTTTTAGCTGAAAAGAAATCTATTCACTGTCTTTTTACATGGTGCCACTTTTTTCACTTTTAAAATATCCTCCCTGAAGCATAGTTTTCTGATATCTCTCTTAGCACTTTTCCTAACATATTATTCTGCTTTATCCTTCATGCAATGGCTATGGCTACAAAACTCTAAAAATTAGTTTATTTTTGATTTAGTAGCTACCATTACCATAAATATGCCCAGTATGAATTACTATTATGACAGTGGCAGGTGTGTAATAGATAGAAGCTTAGGATAGAATAGCAATGACTTGATTTTCTGTGGTTCTGAATAAGACTAAAGTGGGGTAACAAGGTTAGCCAAGAGAGAATAAGATTTAATTGCTTGCCTAGAGTGATAATATCGTTCCAGTACATTCCCTGAATACCAATGAAGGCTGATGATTTCAGGGAGAGACACTCCCCATTTGGAAAATGAGAAAAATGAAATAAGGGTAGTAATTAAAATGAGACCAAAATGTAGCATGTGTAGACTAGGTATATGGTTATCATTGTTTGAAGAACTCCATAAGAAAATGTTTCTTACTCTGTAATATTCTGGAGCAATTTTTTTTTTTTTTAAGTTAGTAAATCCTCATATAAGTTTCTTAGACATTTCATAGAAATAATATAGGCTTAGAAAAGAGGGAGGCAATTGGCCTACTGAACCATTTTAAGAATTATACTCCAAGTGATAAGGACTTGTACTTAAAACCAAGGAAGAAAAAAATATAGAAAATTAGCACTAAAATAACTTTTAGTTTAATTATTATTTTTTATTCCCCCAATCTCCTTTTATATAATAATTTTTACTCTCTTATTTCTTCAGTAGTTAGTAAAGAAGAAAAGAAAATCAGCTTTCAGTAGTAAGACTTGATATTACCTATAATCACTTCAGAAATATTCATTTTATTAGTTCCTACTGACGATATCGCTTACTCTATTTTTTTCCTCACTTTTACTAGCAAACAAAAGTTTATTGGTAGGAAGGGAGCAGATGTAGCTCAAGTGGTTGAGTGCCTGCTTCCCCATGTACGGGGTCCCCAGTTTGATCCCCAGGACCTCCTAAAAGCAGAAAAAACAAACAAAAGTTTATTGGTGGGGAAATTAAATGGGATCATGTGTGTAAAGCATGTGGCACATAATAAGCGTTGACTGGAAAAAAAAGCTGCTAATGTAACTTACAGTTAAATTACTTGTCTTTATCTTTTTGTCAATCTTATTTTGAAACTATGAGAATATGAGTATATATTTTATTAAGTTGCTGAACTTGCTGGTTTGCTTTGCAAACCTTAGTGGATGAGTTACAGAATTTTTAAAATGCAGCCATGATGCTAATTATTGAACAGTTCTACTCAGACCCTGCATCTGTCTGTAGAATGAAATAAACAGATACATTTTATCTGAACCTAGATTACAAATAGATATTTTATTAGGCCTTTTAAATTGATAATTCCTATTACAGGGTGCCTGTATATTACTCAACCCAGTTTGTTTTTGAGAAGAAAAATTTTTATGGAAATAGTTTAGACCTGAACATGGCTGTTTGGCTGTTCATTAGAATCACCTGTGGACCCTTTTGAACATACCAATTTCTGTTCCCCATCATTGGCTTTCCAGAAGTAGCTGAAAAAGCGGTGTGCTGGAATATGTTTAACAAACCAGCTCTTGAGTGGGGGGTAAGGGACATTGATTTGTAGTGTTTGCCAATTTCCATGGTGTAAATACTTCCATTATGGCCAATTTCAAGCTATTAAAACGATAGCATTGAATACGAAATTAGGAAAAGATGCACAGTAGCACACCATTGGATAGTATTTCCCTCATACCATACAATAAACATACATAACCTCCAGAGAATAGATGATAGTAACATAATTAGGAAATACCACATTTTGAGTTATTTCTTATCTTTGTTTTAATATATTTAATTATAAGTTTATGTAATTTAAATAATGGCTGTGTTTAACAGCTGACTTAAAAAATTTCTGAAAATTTAACAATCAACTCTCATAATCTGGTACATGTTGACTCCGACACAACTCTGTGGCTCTGAAGTATCTGTATTTTTTTTTTTTTTTACCCAGCTAAGTTATTCAGATGCAAGCAATTGCCAACCAGTTATTTTTCTGAAATACAGATCTGATCATAAGACCCAATAAGTCATTGCACATGCAGACCCAAAATGTCTTTTCCAGCCTTTTTTTCAAATCATACCTATCTCCTTACATCCACCTATGTTAGAATTAGATTACTTGCAGCTTTTCAAACATACCTTGCACTTTCCAACTCCCATGACTTTTAATTATTTTCCTTCAGCTTGAGCGACTTTGCCTCATCTGTCCAACTGTATCAATATTATTTATTTGTACTTCTAGAAATAACTCAAATGCTACTTCCTCTTGTTTCCTACCATTGGGAAACTCCCATTCTCCTTGATGTTCTCATAGTACTTTGTTTATACTTCATTTTGAGCACAAAATATCATCAATAACAAATGTCTGGATCACGCATTAGATTGTCAGTTTCTAAAGGGGGGTGCCTTCAAATCATCCTGCATTTAACACAATACCTAAAAGGGAAGGAAAATTTTTCTATGTCTTTGGGAAACTGACCAAAATTTAAATTTATATTTAAATTAGATGTTTTCCAGGGTTTTTTCCCTGCTGATTCTGAACCATACTAGCAGTTATACATTGTTACCATGCACCTAGAGAATATGAATTACATCATGATAACTATGAAACTACCAAAAAGGAATTTCATTTGAGAGTATGTAAAGCACTTAAGAGCCAAAAAGATTATATTGTATAATTAGATTTGCAAATTATTTTTATTCTGAATTCAGTCCTCTCTTTAGTGTTCCCAGCATAAAATCAAATAAGACCTTTTTATCAATAAACAACCTCTAAAAGAAGCAAAAATATCATTCTTTACTTTGTGACTTGAGAGAAATTTGTTTTCATATATCTGCCCATAAGGGTAAATTCCTCATCAATCTGTTCCTTTCTAGCATTTTATCTAAAATTAGAATTTTCTGATTGCCTTTAACAATAAGTATTGATAAGATCTAAGTGTATGAAGGAAAAAGAAAAAAACAATCCAAGAATTTCTTGATTTTCCTATTGGGTTGTAAGAATGTCTGCCATATAACAGAGGCTCAATTAATGATGGATTAATAAATAATTAACATCAACAGGCTAAAAGAAAAAAAAAATTTCTTGAAGGAAAGACAGGGATTTTTTTTTTTTTTTCCATCTTTGGCCCTAAGCTGCCATCTGATGGTAAAACTTAGAATGACATCTTTTGTAAACATTCAAAACATCCATCAAAATTATTTGAATTTTTATGTATTCGGCATAAAGCCTTCAAAACTCCAAATGCATATTTGTACAGATATTGTTTTCAATTAATGTTTGGTTGTTACTTTGGACTTCAGGAGAATCAGATTTATTATTTCACCTTTGTTAAACAAAAATCCCACCAAGATTTCTTTCAAAATCTTACTTAATGGAGAGCTATGAAGAATTGATATTTAATTAGTTTTATGTAATGAAGAATTTTGCCTAAATCTAGTAGTTTTCTTATCCCCTTTCCTTTTCTTTTTTTCAGAACGAAGTCACTCAGACACCATGGTGTTCTTTTACCTGTGGATCATCTTTTGTATTATCAGTTCCTGCTATACCCTCATCTGGGATCTGAAGATGGACTGGGGACTATTTGATAAGAATGCTGGAGAAAACACCTTTCTCCGGGAAGAGATTGTCTACCCCCAAAAAGTATGTACAAAGAATATTTATGTACATTTAAAAAACAAAAACAACCCAAGTGTACCACCAGCTAAATCCCAATCCCAACCTAATATAATTAGAAAAAATATAACTATAATTATAAAAAAAATATTAATTCATTCAATCAGCAAAATTATATCAGATGTTTACTATATGCTAGGCATTATAGGAAATAAAAACATAGTAAAGTTCCGGTTCTCAAGGAGACCATAAACTATATGCTAAACAGATAAGAAAACAGATTGCAATACAATGTGATAAAGACTATAATAGAGGAATATGTATGTTGCTTAATTCATCATTTATTTTTGAACATGCACAATGATCCAGAATGCCCTTTTCCCTTTGTTTTGTTTGCAAGCTCCTGATCCTCATTTTTAGGAGTCAGTTTAAGTGTTACTTTCTTTAAGATGTTCTTTATTCCTCTAAGCATATTTAGCTGTTCATCCTGATCGCATTTTACCCTTCTATTATAGCAATTATCACATGGTATTATAATTATTTGTTTAGGTATCCATAGCTATCACTGCCCAGCACACTTCCTGGTGTATAGTAGACTTAATAAATGTTTGTGAAATGAATGAATAAATGCTTGACTGAATGAGCAGTGCTATAAAAACACAAAGGAAAGGGAGTGCATCAGGAAGACATCTCCTTTCACTTATTTCCATCATTATTTTTTATAAGCAAGGGCCAATTTAATCAGAAAATATAGATAATTCCTTCAAAATTGTCTTAGGAGTTAATATGTAAATACAAGGAAGAGAGAGATTGAATTAAAAAGTTAAAAATATCTTTACTCATATGTTTTAGAAAAGGATAAATACCATGATTAGAACTTGAAAGAAATTACACAATGAACTGGGAATCCTGACGTGTGAATTCTAATTTTAGCTGTCTCACTAGCTATATAACTTAAGGCAAACAAACTACAGAGGGTTCTCTTCTATAAGGTGAAGGTGTTGGACTAGTTTATCTCTTTCATTCTTTCCCAGTTCTAAAATGCTATGGGGAGGTATGGATTGAGTCTCTAATATTTTATACTATGTTAGAAAGTCACCAATACCTCAAAGTTGTACTTTGAAAAGTGTGTTAATGTGTAATATTCAACTGGTGAGTAGGAAAGGCTGTTTTCAAACATGAGGATTGAAGATAAATGATAGGCAAGTGAATATGAAGAATGATATGTTAGAGTAACTTCAGATGAGCAAGTAAATGAAGGTAGGAAAGGGGAAATTCATTGACAGTTATCTTTTTTTACCTGTGCTATGGCAATAATCCCAACATGCAGATTTTTTAAAATAGTTCTTTTTGGTTTATATGTAATAAAATTAGTGAATAGACTCTTTCTCTTTAATGATCCTAGAAGACATGCTTTCCTTCATTATAATTTATGAATTTGTGATAAAGAAAAATGTTCAGCTGGATCATCAAATCCCTTTGAATTTTAAAAAGGCTAATATTGGAATAAAATTCATCTGTCTTAAAAAAGGCAAGAAACCATTTATGGAGTCCAGTTGAGCTTCATTTAAAAACTAAGAACATGGATATAGGAACCTTAAAATCAGTGCCGAAGGATTAACAATGCATGTTGAACACCACATCCCAGGACCGGGAAGCATTTTTGTTATCTCCCTATTCAAACTTAACTTTTCTGTGCTTCTTGACCTCAAGTTGAGTATATTCCTCCATTTTTTTATAACAGTTCCCATGTCTATCAAGTGTAGATCAACTCTATACTGACTATATTAAAGGCACATGAAAGTGCAGTTCTTCACATAGGCTGAATAATGAGTATACTGAATATGGATTTATCCAAAAATTTCATTATCACTTTATTAGGAGGGTGGGAGAAGGTACATGAAAGTGTGTTAATATTTTTAAATACTCAGCTACCATAATAAGTTGTCTGTGGATAATGTCTAAAATTGATGAATCAACGTATAGTAGTATACACACATTTTTTAGAAATATGGCAGGTAAATACTAGAAGAAATAACAACAAATATTGAAAATGTTTGTCTCTGGGGAATGGGAAGAGAAGGTGGTAAGGAGACTGCTGGTTTTTGTTATTAATTACCTTCTAGCATTGACTAGTTTTCTTTGTTTTAAAAAAAAATTTTTTAATAAAATAAATACTATGGTTTAATAAATAGCATTCCTATTTCCCAAAAGATGTCGAAGCCTTGATATACAGATACATATGTTTAAAGAGCTAATATTCCAGAGATAATAATGGGCAAATTCATGAATTGCATTTCTGGTCCATTGACAGTTTGTGTACTTAAGACTTTTGTGTAGCTAAAACTGAACTCCTAAATCCTGGGTACTACTACCTGTGATTATTAATTGAATACTGTCTTTCCCATGTCAAAATAAAACATTTCTTAAATTCAATCATGTTTGCAAAATCCAAGCTTGATTTCATATCTTGATATCAAAAAGTAAGGCAAACATTCTTTCAAATGTAGGATAAAACATTTGAAAATAAAAGTGCAAGTAACACGGTTAATAGATCAGCTAATCTTTTCTATATTAGCTTTGGAGACATTGGCATATCGTGTTTGAATTAGAATGTAATCTCAGTCAAATTAAGGGTCTCACCTGGCTTGTACTTCTGTGGTCTAGAAGAGAGACTGGAAAACAATATGAGAATGAAATGTATTTGTTAAATGAATACTGAAGTTCATTAAAACTTCATTCTGAATATTGTACCATTTATGAAAAAAACAAATTGGTGGGAGTCTTTCCAAAATACAATATAACATTTTTCTCTTTAACCGTGCCTATTGGTGGGTTATGTGTGGGTCTGCTTGTTGCTGTGATAGATATGCTTATTTGTGAGAAATGTGACAATAAGCATTCTTAATTTGCTTTTGTTCCTCAGGCCTATTACTACTGTGCCATCATAGAGGATGTGATATTGCGCTTTGCTTGGACTATCCAAATCTCAGTTACCTCCATGACTTTGTTGCCTCATTCTGGGGATATCATTGCTACTGTCTTGGCTCCTCTTGAAGTTTTCCGGTAAGCAGACTACTGAAAAGCTTATCAAAGATTCTTTTTACTTTAAAAAGGCTCAAACTTTTACTTGAAAATATAAAATTTTCCAACTTTTCTCAAACTTCTCATCAGCCTCAGAGTTGGAAAATTCTAATTCAGGAACTTAGAGGTTAATTCTTACGAACTTAAAATAACTATTTGTATTAGTCAGCCAAAGGGGAGCTAATGCGAAATACCAGAAATGGGTTGGTCTTTATAAAGAGTATTTATTTGGGGTAGAAGTCCACAGTTACCAGGCCATAAAGTGTAAGTTTCTTCTCTCACCAAAGTCCATTGCCACGTGTTGGAGCAAGACAGCTGCCGACGTTTGCCAGGGTTCAGGCTTCTTGGGTTCCTCTCTTCCCGGGGCTTTGTTTCTCTCCGAGCTTAGCTCCTCTGTTTGCACCACAAGGTCAGCTATAGACACAATTTGCAAATATCAATTAAGATATATTTTTAAAGAATTAGTATTGTGAGCAGCTTTATGCCAATACATTTAAAAGTTTAGATGAAATGGACAAATTCTTAGAAAAGTACAGTCTGCCAAAACCAATAAAGAGGAACTAGAAAATATGGTAGGCTTATATCTATTAAAGAAATGAAATCTATATTTAAAACTTTCCCACAAAGAAAACTCCAGGCCTAGTGAATTTGAACAAATATTTGAAGAGGTAGTGTCAGTTTTACACAAAACTCTTCCAGAGAAAAGGGCAAGCGAAAAAGGAATACTTCCCAATTGTTTTATGTGGCCAGCATGACTTTGATATCAAAACCTACAAGGACATTCCAGGAAAGGAAGATTACAGGCCAGCCTGTCTCATAAATACAGATGCAAAATTCCTGAACATAATATTAACTAATGAATCCAACAATATATAGAGAGGGTAATACATAACAACCAAGTTAGTTTCATTCTAGGAATGTTAAGATTCAACATTCAAAAATCAGTCTGGGGGCGCGCATGTGGCTCAAATGGTTGGGCGTCCGTCTGCCATATGGAGGGACCTGGGTTCGATCCCTGGGACCTCCCGGTAAAATAAAAATATATATATAGAGAGAGAGAGAGAGAAGGCGCATGGGCTGCCAGGCTCTGTGTGCCGGTGAGC
>JAQZBX010031645.1:0-26225 GCA_029593785.1 Cabassous unicinctus
TGTTTCTTTATTGATTCTCTGTGTAGATGTTCTGTCTAATGATGACAATGGTGTATTAAAATCCTCCGCTATAATTGTAGAGGCATTTATTTCTACAGTTAGTTTTTCCACTTTGCCTCATGTATTTTGAGTTACCCTGATTAGATGCATAAATGTTTATGATTGTTCTCTCTTCTTGAGAGATGACCCATTTTACTAATATATAGTGTCAATCTTTGTCTCTTATGATAGTTTTGCATTTAAATTCTATTTTGTCTGATACTAGAATAGCTACTGCAGCCTTTTTTTGGCTATTGTTAGTTGTAAAATTTTTTTCCAGCCATTCACTTTCAGCCTCCTTGAATCCCTGTGTCGAAGGTGGGTTTCTTGTAGACAGCATGTATATGGATCATATTTCCTTATCCATTTTGCCAATTTGTGTCTCTTGAGTAGTGAATTTAATCCATTAACACTCAGTGTTATTACTCCCAATGAATTTCTTGCTCCAGCCATATTTTCTTTGTGTTAATGCATGCCATATGTTGTTTTGTTTATGTTTTTGTCTTTTTAGTTGTTTTTAAACTCTCCTCTAACTCTCTTCCTTGTTTTTTCCTTTCAACTTGTAGAACATCCTTTAGTATATCTTGAAGTGCAGGTTTCTTATTGGCATACTCTCTTAATTTCTGTTTATCTGTTTATATTTTGAACTCTCCATTATTTTTGAATGCCAGTTTTGCTCAATGGAGAATTCGTGGATTGAATTTTTTCTTTTAGTACTTTGACTATGTCATACCACTGTCTTCTTGCCTCCATGGTTGCAGATGAGAAATCAGCATTTAATCTCATTGTGCTTCCCTTGTATGTGATGGTTCTCTTTTCTCTTGTTGCCTTGAATATATTCTCTTTGTCTTGAGCATTGGACATTTTGACAAGTATATGTCCTGAAGTTGGCCTGGTGGGATATATACTGTTTTGGGTGCGCTGTCCTTCCTGGATCTGCACATCCATCTCTCTCAATAGGGTTAGGAAGTTTTCCACCATTACTCCCTTCAACACTCCTTCTGTTCCCTTTCCTTTCTCTTCTCCTTCTGGGATTCCCATAATGTATATGCTCGTGTGTTTTGTGTTGTCAGTTAAATCCCTGAGTCCCTGCTGGATTTTTTTCTATCTTTTTGTCTGTCTGTTCTACTATCAGTTTGATTTCAGATGTATTGACTTACGTGTCACTAATTCTTTCTTTTGCCTGGTCTAATCTGCTGTTATGTGAATCCAGCATCTTTTTGATTTCTTGGACTGTGCCATTGATCACCATCATATCCATTATCTTTTTGCATATGTTTACAATTTCTTCAGTATGTTCTTCCAGTGTCTTCTTTATATCCTTAATCTCGTCCTTCACTTCATTAAGTTGGTCCATTATATTTGTTTTGAAAGCTTTGATTAGTTGCTCAATGTTCTGCATCTCTTCCTGGTTTTTAGGTTGTTCATTGGACTGGTCCATGTCTTCCTGTTTCTCAGTGTGGTTTGTATTTTTCTGTTTCCCTCTGGTCATCATTTTATCTTGATAGGTTTATTCAGTTGATTAGCTTCTCTCTTTGCTCTAGAGTTTTATTTACCTGGTGGTTCTCTGTGTGTGCTAAGTTTTCTCTTTGACACTTTTTCTTCTTATTTTATTTCCTTGCTTCTTTCTATGTTCCCTTGAAGGCAAAAGATTAAGGCCAGAGGAATTGAAAGATGTGAGAAAGGAGAAGGGAAATAGTAATGTTGATAAAAGTTAGAAGAGGGGCCAAATAAGACTTAGTGAAATGAATGTTTAACTCATGTAGGCAGTGTAGAGTAATAGGAAAAAAAGTGGAGAACCTGCAATGGACTGGGAAACCAAATAGAGGAATATATATATAATAATTTAGATGGCTAGAGTGATGAGAAGGGAGAGAAAGAGTGGAGAAAGGGCTGAAAGTAAAAGGTTAATATTAATTATAAAAGAAGAAAACAGTATAAATAAAATAGAAATTGATACCCATAAGTTGTGGGATAATGAAAAAACGTGGTTTGTAAGAACTACAACAGAAAGCAGAATGTAGAAAGATGAAGGACGGGGAATAGGTAGCTTGGGAGGCAAAATCAATGTAGGCAGAGAATGGGAAATCACTGAAGAAGAAGCACATCAAAGAAGAGACAAGCTAGCAGCACCTAATTAAAAAGAAAAAAAAAGGAAGGAAAAAAGAGGGGGGAAGGAAAGAGGAAAGAAAAGCAAGAGACAACAAATAAACAGAGAAAAACCCAAGAACCACACAAACAAGCAGTCAAACAAAGCTAAGGAGGAGCAGTGTTCCTTCTAGGGTCCTTGTGGAACCTATCAGCCTAGTTGTGTTTAGCAATCAATTTCTCTGCAGGATTCTGTCTGCAGGTTTTGAGGCAGATTTTAGCTATTAAACTAAATTAAAAAGAAAAATTCATTTTGTAAAGTGACTGTCTTCTTTTTATTTTTGGCAAAATAAGGTACCCAACAGAAGTCCTCTTCTAGACCACCCTCTTCACCGAAGGGACCCTAACTAGGTTTGTGGAATCTAATCAAGCACTTCCCACTTCCTGGCCTCCCCAGGGGAGCTGAAGTTCTGATGCTTGTCATTGCAGAATGATAAAATTTGCTTACTCCACCTCCTCTGGTGCCAAGCCTCTGTGTCACTGGGTTGCCGGGTAAATCAGGCTTCCTCAGTAGATTTGTCTCTCCCCTCATCCTGGAGCTGCTTCAAGCCAACTTATCTGCTCCCCAAAGCTATGAGGATGTCCAGGCAGTCAAATCCACAGAAGGTAAACCCCTCTCTAGCTTCTGTCAGAACCCTCCTTCTATCAGAGAACATTCCCTCACACAGGGTTGCCATGCTGGGTCTTGGCTCAAACCAGCCTTTTTCCCTAAGGGTGAGGATCAGCCATTTGTGTTAACCACCCCAGGCAGGCTTAAAACTCATGAATCTCTATCAATCAGTCCACACTGTCAATCTGCCTGCAGATATATGTCCCAGGCTTCTTGCTTCATGTGCCCACAACACAGACCCCCCAGGCAGGACCCTGTCCACAATTGGCCATCCTCAGAGAGGTAGTCGGTGATTGCCCTCCTAAACTGATGCCATCTTGCCTCCCTGATATTATATAATTCTTGCTGGCATCCTATGCATTGGGCCTGTTTCTGTATATGTTAACTATTATTTAATTTGTTAGTAAATGGACAAAGTTTGTATTCAACAACATTGGGCCATTAATGGTTCAATCCTCTGCTCAGGTCTATGTCAGTACAGAATAATTGAACGTTCCCTGACATTTTTGTGTCTGCTCTGACTTTTCCTTTCTTCTCTGTCTTTTCAGTGCCCCTATGTGCAAGTATATAGCTTTAGGATCAGCTTGGAGCTTATGGAAGATGTGGCCCCTGTCTGTCCTCTACTGCTCCTTCATGGAACCTCATCTGGACCTGTGCTTCTCTACAACACATCCTTAGGCCCTCTCCAACTTCCTGTGTCTGAGGTTGTCACTTCAACTCTTTATGCTGCTAATAATGTTTGTGCCCACTGCTCCATATTTAATGAGCACCCATTTTTAGAAGGTACCAGGGATTGAACCTGGGACCTCATAAATGAGATGTAGGCACTCAACCACTGATCTTCTTCTGCACCCAATGAGCCATTTTTTACATTTAAAAAATGTATTAAAGTATATCACTCAAACACGTATATGCATAAACAATATGTGTGAAGTAATAATTGTGAACTTACAAAACAAACATACATAACATCATAAATGGCTCTCATACCTCATCCTACCACCAATACCTTGCATTGGTGTTAAACATTGTTAACTAATGATTAAAGAGTTTCCCCCCAATTCACCCTATTATTATTTTTTATATAATTTATACGTGAACATACATAAACAATAAGTGTATTGTGAACTTACAAAGCAAACATTCATAACATCATACAGGAGTCCCATACATCAACCCTCCACTAACACCTTGCATTATCATGAGACATTTTTACAAATTATGAAAGAATATTGTCAAAATATTACTACCAATTATAGTCCTTATCTTACATTTGGTGTATTTTCCCCCAACCCACCCTATTACTATTTTTTAAATATATTTTTATGTCAGAAGTTGTAAACCTACAAAACAATCAAGAACATGTGCAGAATTCCCAAACAGCACCTCTCTGTCAACCCACCGCACCCCAGTGGAATGTTTGTTACAGATTATAAGATATATCATCTGATTATTACCAGGTCCATAACGTAAATTTGGCACATATTTTCCATACTCCCCCATTATCAACACTGTACAACTTTGGCATAGATGCAAGAATACTACATTATTACTATAAACCACACTCCAGAGGTCACTCCAGTTGTATTTTTCCCATGATTCTCTACATTTCCACCACCCTGCAATACTGATGTACATCTGCTCTAGCTCGCAAAGGATACACTTTCATCTGTACTGTCAACCACTATTCTCATCCACCTCTGGTTTTACTGTGCTAGTCAGCCCCTAGATTTTTCTCTAGCTTTCAGTCAATTGGCATTTACATCTCTAGACTACCATTTTCAGCCACATCGCAATTTATAAAGCAGATTTTACTCACTATAATGTGTTACCATTAACTCTGTACATTTCCACACTTTTACTGTAAATCTATTTAAAACTTCTACATACATTAAATATCAATTGTCCATCTCAGTCCTCCTTTTACCTACTTTAAGAATTCACTACCTACCACCAGGTCTTGAAGATGTTTTCCTGTATTTTCTTCTAGAAGCGTTATGGTTCTTGCTTTTATATTTAGGCTTTTGATTTATTTTGAGTTAATTTTTGTGTAAGTTGTCCTCTTTCCTTTTGCCATGGATATCTAGTTTTCTCAGCACCATTTGTTGAATGGACTGTTCTGCCAGAGCTGGGTGGGTTTGACAGACTAGTCAAAAATCACTTGACCCAAAATGTGAGGGTCTGTTTTTTAACCATCAATTCAGTTCCATTGGTCTATGTGTCTGTCTTTATGGACCATGCTGTTTTTACCATTGTAGCTAGGTAATATGACTTAAAGTCTGGATATGAGAGTCCTCCATATTTGCTTTTTCTTTTTAAGGTGTTTCTGCCTATTCAGGATGCCTTACTCTTGCAAAAATTTTGATAATCTTGTTTTCCATTTATTTAAAAAATGCTGGTGGAATTTTATTTTGGATTGCAATGAATCTGTACATCAATTTGAGTAGAATTGACATCTTAATGATATGTAGTCTTCCAATCTGTGATCATGGAGTGTTCTTCTAATTATTTAGGTCTTTTTAAAATTTCTTTTAACAATGAGTTGTACTTTTATGAATACAAGTGCTTTACATTGTTGGTTAAATTTATTCCAGAATATTTGGTCTTTATCTGTCATATTTTAATTTCACCACTCTTGATACTTTTAGTTACTTTTATTGATATAATCTTCATTTCTAGACTCTCTTCCAGGGCTCTCTCTCCTGTTTATTCTTTTCAGGCTGAAGAACATCCTTTAGTATTTCCTGCAAAGCAGGTCTCTTGGTTACCTGCTTTATCAAGTTCTGTTTATCTGTGAATATTCTAAACTTGGCCTCATTTTTGAAAGACAATCTTGTGAGATATAAGAGTCTTGGCTTGAAGTTTTTCTCTTGTAGTATCTTAAATATATTATACCATTGTCTTCTTGCTTCCACGGTTTCTGGTGAGAAATCAGCACTTAATATTATTGGGTATCTCTTAAACATTATGCATTGCCTTTCTCTTGTTGCTCTCAGAATTCTCTCTATGTCCTTGGCATTTGACATTCTGATTAGTATGTCTCGGAGTTGGTCTACTTAGATTTTTTCAGATGGGAGTATATCGTGCTTCTTGGACATGGGTATCTATGTCCTTCATTAGAGTTGGGAAATTTTCTAACATTATTTCTTCAAATATTCCTTCTTCCCCTTTTCCCTTCTCTTCTCCTTCTGGTATACCCATGACATGTATGTGTGCATGTCTCTTGCCATCCTTCACTTCCCTGAGACCTTGTTCAAGTTTTTCTAAACTTTTCTTCTTCTGTTCTTTTGTATGTTCCCTTTCAGAGGCCATTTCTTCAAGCTCACCAGTCCTTTCTTCTGTCTCCTAAAATCTGCTATTATATGATTCCAGCGTTTTTTAAATTTAATTTATTTCACCTTTCATTACCATAAGATCTGCTATTTTTCCATGTATACTTTCCAATTCTTCTTTGTGTTCATCAAATATCTTCTTAATATCCTTAATTCCTTTAACCATCTCATTGAATTCATTAAGGTGGTTTGTTTGAGCATTTATGTCATCTGGAGGCATATCTTTTTCCTTTATGTGGGCCATAACTTCCTGTTTCTTGGTATGGATTGTAATTTTTCATTGGTGCCTTGGCATCTGGATGACTACAGTATTTATTCTGCATGCAGTTCTTCTCTTTAGTTTAGGGCTTCCTGTCTTTCTCCCTTGTTGTTGTGTAGTAGCAACCAAGGATGTGGTTGGTGCTATAAACTGTGGAGGCTCAAGCTTCCCTCATTGCCCCAAAGACCAATGAAACTTCTCTCAACTTTCTACTTTGCCAGGAGTAGGGACAGAGCCACAGCTGTGTGGAATAAGCCAACCCTTGCAGGCCTAGACTGTAGTTGCCCAAATAGACTGATGAGTCTCTTCATTCTTTCAAGAATGAAGCATGATGCACTTTTTGTGTCCTGGAGCCCCCAAACAAGTGCTCAAGATAGCTCTGGATGATCACAAACTGCCCTGTATCAGGAGCTGATTCTCGGTGCTCTTTACTCTGCCACCATCTTACTGGTTGTCTCCCAATGAGCCCTTTTTGACTGTGTGAGAAGTGCTCATGTTCTCAATGACTATCCTGCCTTTGCAGCACCTCTACAATGACCAACCCAGAGTAGGGAAGGGAATGGGAGCAAACTCAGATCAGATACCACACACTCCCAGTCTTCTTAGAAGCATAGAAGGTACTTAGATTATTGTATGTCTTTGATCTCTTCTCCAAGAGCTCAAATGGTTCTTTGGTTAAATTTTAAATCTCAGAGTTATATTTTGGAGTGAGAATTCATGAATCTTTTTATATGACTATATTGTGAATCCTGGAGCAAGTCTTTTTAGTTAAAAATATGTAGGTCCGTTGGGGGAGGGTAGATGATTTGGCACAAGAAATAAGGGTAGAAAGACCAAATAATAGCACAAGATGAGAAGTTGAGTGGTAGGAGTGAAATTGTCTCAGCCCATCCTGACTTGTCAGCCACATTAGGCAATTTGTACCATGGAGTATAAAATAGATTCCCAGATCAGCAGAAAGCATGGTTTGGACAAGATTGAATATCATTGGAGCCTTTCCTGAAGTAAGAAGTACCAGAAATGGCAGGAAGAGAATGCTGAGGGTAAGATACTCTCTAGGACCTTTCATTTAAATGGCTGGGATTCATACAGAAAAACAAAGAGTGACTTTATCATAAGGATAAATTGCAACTAAATTGATGAGATTAAGTGTAAGAAAATGAATTTTGTATTTTGTATTTCAAAAGCCTCTCTCTCAGGGCAATGCAGGCTTCCTCTTTGAGGGCACAGCTTGTGGAATTTATGGAATATAAACTTATGTGACAGTCAACTGTGCCCTGGTGCATAAGGCTGGTACTTAACAAATACCCACATATTTTCTTGACAAAGGTGGGCATTACTGTGCTTACTGATAGTTTGTGAGATGGGTGGTCTGTTTTTGAATTAGACTTATGTTTGTAACAGGGTGGGTGGAAAGAAACAAACCTTAGTTCTTCACCTCTAATATTTGATGCATAGCCACTCTTCTTTGAAAATGCAAAAGTATTGCTCTAACAGATGACAAATATCCCTAGGGCTGTAGACCTGGCAATGCAAATTGCTTACCTAATGGCTACCAGTTACCAGTGTACATACAAGGTAAAATAAACTACCTATGTATTATTCTGACATTTCTCTTCATATGATGATTATGGTAAGGATTTAAGGTATTTCGAGGTACTGAATAATTAAATATTTGGAAAAACTGGAAAAATTTTACAAACAATAAAAAATATGATAAATGGAGCAATAAAGATGATAAAATGCAATGAGACCTTTTCTTTATATGCATGATCTCTATGAAACTTATAACCTTGTTCAAATAAATTGTGTACTGAAATACAAAAGTAACTAAGAATGAATATATTTACAAAATTGTAATGTTACTGTCTACAAACCCTTTAGAAAGCTATCATAGAGACTGAAAGAAGGATGTGAACAATCACAAACTCTAGGTTGTATAAAGAAGAAAGCTGAGACAACCTGTCATGCCAAACTAGAAAAAATGATAATTTCGCTTAACCTTATCCATTTTCTTAATCCATGACCACATAATCATCAACCATCTTCAGCCTCTGTGAATCCTATAAGCTCTCTGTCATGGACCCTGACCTTCACTCATACCTCCTGTGACTTTGCTGTCTGTGGGCAAAGAGCAAACCTCCCCTACCCTAGAACAACTCCCTGCTCTGTTTCCAATTGGCCTTCACTCACTCAACTCTAAGTTCCAGGAGAGCAAGCCACTCAGGTAGCTCCCCTTGTATCCCTGAAATTGGATCCTGGAACAGGGCAGATTTGCAGGCAGCCTCGGCACTGTGATCCAGAGGGAATGAAGCTCAGGGATGCAGCCAGATGGAGTGGAGGCCACCAGCCCAGGACCTGAGCTCTCTGATCCAGTGTGTGACTGGTGGACAAGTAAGTGAGCTCAGGTTGGAGAGGGACTGGTGAGCCAGAAACTCATGCTTAGGTTAGGCCTGGAGAGAAAGGCAATGGCCTGGGGCTGGGAATTAGTGAGATTGATTGCCCAGGAAGTGCTCCTGCTACAACCAGTGGACTCTTATGGCATCTTCCTTCCCTTCCAAATCCTTCCAGCCCATGGAGGATGACTGATGGGTCCTTGGTATATCTGTCTTTGTGCTTGTCTGTCTGTTTGCCAAACTATTGTTTCTCCTTCATCAAAAAGGGACCCCTGGAGATGCTGAAAAATGCCATGCATAGTTGCTAGAGATCAGTAACCATGAACATGTCCAATGCAGGCCCAAGGCATGGGTGATTGGTCTTGTACTCTGGGGACTGGAGGACAGAGAGAGTGTGTAGAATGGAGCCCAGTTGCAAAAGAAAGGGATTGTTCCCTTCTTTCATCCCTGTTGTGCCAGGGAAGGCAGCAAAGGGAAAGGGTGGCTCCTGTTGGGCACCATTTGCATGCAGGTGCCAAAGGGAGTTAGGGACCCAATGGCCAAGAAGAGTTCCAACAGGTGAGGGTTCTTTGCTTCTAAATTTGGGGTTTCCACTGACCCTGCCAGGCCTGGTCTTGTGCTGGTTGGGGAGATCCAATGTGTGGTTTGGATGGTGATGCTTGTGCCCCAATGGGCATGGGGCATTGTGGAGATGATGGTGCCAGTTCAGAGCTGTTGTAAAGGGACAGGAGGGCATTGACTGGAGGGAGTCATGCTCTGAGTGAAGGCTACCAAAAGAAGAAGGGAGAGAAAAAAAGAAACAGTGTGCATGTGTGAGAGAAGTGCTGCTGGAGAAAGCCTACAATACCTAATATTCCCAAGTGGTCTCTCATCCAAGTAATAACCAGATCCCACCCAGATTAGCTTTAGAGATCAGACATCAATCTATATTGGACATGTTCATTGTGCTATGGCCATAGATGCTGGTTGCCACAGCCTGGAACCTCAAGAGATTGTGTTGTGCATTGCTGCTGAAACTTGTCCACCTGCAGGGTTTATGGATTCCTGGAGCCCAGCTGCAACTTCTGGAACCTGCTCACCACCACCACTTACCCAGGTGCCCTGACCACTGTGGTATGCCTCACTCTTGGCTTTTGCCCATACCCTGAAGGTCAGGGCAGCAGCCGAAGACAGGCCAGGCATTGAGATAGCCCTGAGAGTGCCCAGCTACCAATATAGCAGACCAGACATGAAGGGCTCCCTAGGGTACCAGACATTTCACTAGGCAGTTTCCAAATAGGCCTGCCTCCACTTGGATTCTGACATCCTACCAAGTTTAGCATCCAAACATGGTGTACCCTTGGGCTGCTCCTCTCTGCCCAGCCTGGCTCAGTCTCTAGAAAGCCACCCACTCACACCCAACAACCACACACACCCCCATTCCCAGTCCACAGGTACCCCAAACATTCCCCTGCCATATCCAACCAGAACTGCCAACACACACTGATGGCCTGCTCTGTGGACAACTCCCAACCTGGCAGGCACTTCCTAGGATGTCCTTGGGCAGTCCATCTGACCAAGGCCCTGTCAACCAGTGGTCTTGACTGAGTGCACCAGAATAGGGTAAGGATGATGCCTAAGGCCATGTTTTCCACCCAAGACTCAGGATCATGTCTTCTCTACAGAGCCCTGACCAAGCTGTCCCCATGTCTACCTTCCCATAAAGTGCACCTCTCCCACAAGGTGTCTTTCCACACATGTGGCCATGGCACTCCTGCTACTGGCCTTCCTAAAATGTGTATGTGTGTTCTGGCCCAGGCTTCATCCTCAGCCCTCAGCTAAATTGGAACCACCCAAGTTGGAAAGGAGACATCTACCCAGAAGATTGGGTGTGAGGGAGCCTCTGGCACCAAGATCTCACCTGGTCCAACCATGCACATTAAGAAACACAGCATCACTCTGCAATGGGTCATCTGCTCAACTCAGGAGTAGGAGTCAAATCGTGTCTCTGATATGGCCTGCTATGGCAGGAAATCTCAGCAAGGGGCTAATATGGAGTCGGGCAGACATAGGCTTGGAGGCAAGAAATCTGAAGTCATCATCAGCTGAAAGGAGATGCCCTTGGAGTTGGGAACTGGGATGGCCTTGGAGAGGTGGATCTCCAGAATTTCTTGTGATTCCCTGTGGAGTCCAGCAGCATCCACAACCCAGTGCATTGGGTAGAGTCTAAAGTACCACCTGCTGTGCCTTTGCTGTCTGAAGGCAGCATTCCTCAGAAAGTCCCTTGTGGCTTAGAGCTATCGACATGCAGGTGTGGTTGGGTTAGGTTTGGTGCTGTCCCAACACCTCAACCAAAATCACTTGCCCACACCCTCCTGATCCCTCACCAGGCATGCCCCACTAGGCTTCTCTGACACAGTGGATTCTGCCCTGGGCAGTCACAGAGGTCCTGACCATTCTTCTGAGGGTGAGTGGAACACATTTGGTGTTTTTCCCAAGACCTCAGGAATGTGTCAGTCACTTCCCATCTCTTGGGGGTTCCTTTTCTTAATGGGCTATCTCTTGGGGGGACACTTCAGAGTTCTCCCCAGCAAGGGAGCCCTCCCTTTGCAAATCTTCAAGATTGCTAGACTGACTCCCTGCTCCATTTCTTGGTGGTCACCAACTTGACTCTAAGCTCTATTACAGCAGACCCCTCAGCCTTCTCCCCTCATTCCAGAGAAGAGATCCCAGCTCAAAGTCAACCTGCAGCCAACTTGTACCCTCCAACCCGAGGAAAAGAGGACACGGTGCGCAGACTCTGGGCTGGGAATTAGCTGAGGTTGGAGGATTTGCCTCTGTTGCTGGCATGTTCATGCCTGCTGTCCTGTGTGGGTTGGGACCCTGGGATGTGTGTATCTCCCTGTCTGCTTGTCTGCCTGTTTGTCTATCTCTCTGACTGCTTGTTTATATGTTTCCTGGGCAATTTGTTGTTTGTCCCAATGATAGAAGTTTTTGCTGGAGCCACTATACTCAGCAAATCTGTCAACACTAGGAGCATTTAACCATCACTCCACATCATTCTAGCCAAACTTTCAATATGGTGGACCACACTGGATATAAGGATACATTACCTAGTATCTCAAGGAAAACACTGTATAGTAAAGAAGGATAGGAACACTAGAAAGACATGGGACTCTCTTCTCCTCCAGAAAAATGCCTAGAGGACAGGCAGAAACAAATTAGAAAAAGATCTCCTATGGTTTAGGACAACAGATGAAAGCTGTACACCACCCAGAAGAGGGAGGGACAAAGGACAAACGAGGGAAATTGAAATGACAGAACTGTGAATTGAAACCAGCAGATGCTGCTGCTGGCACCATCCCCCATAATAAACACAATTTAGAATTCTCAGGACTCTGGGCCTGTGACTACAGACAAAGGAGGCTCCAGGGATCTACCACCCAGGTAAGGGGAGAGAGAGGGACACAGCCTAAGGCTGACTCAGCTTTGGAACCACAAATTTGGTCTGCTAAGTCCCACAGGCCCTTCAAGTCCAGGGGGAACCACACACTGGTTTGCCCTGGGAGCCAGTGAAGGACTGGAGAAATCCAACCCTTGCAATCTCCCTCTCTTCTAGCTGGGAAAAATTGTTGAGGGTGCCCTAGGAAATGATAGCATAAGGCTGATTCAGTTTTTGACTCACAAATGTGTTCTGTTGTGCCCCAGGAGCCAGTCCAGGCCAGGTGGGGCTGCACCATTGTTTGCCTTGGGAGCTGGCAGGGGCCTAAAGGTATACAACCCTCTCAATCTCCTCCTCTTCTAACAGGGACTGATTGCTGAGGACTCAGAGGGGAGTGGAAATATTTCCTAGCCAGAAAAAAGGGAGGGGTTGCCAGAGAAGGCTGGAAAACTGTCTCAGAGAAAGTTTAAATTATAAGTCTCATAGCACCCAGACACAAAGTTTTATCACACTGATCTGTTCTGTGTTGCAACAAATACACTTCGACCAGGCATTGAACTGAGAGCTGCCAAAGATCACCATCTGCTAGTAGACCAAGGAATTACATGTAAGAAAATTAAAAATAATTACAAGAATCTTTATCCAGACAATATGGCCTCCCTTCCTAAGGCCCTAGGAAGTGAATCTACAGCCAACTGCTTCGTCCAGTGCCAAGTTATGAGCAACCAGCAGGACATTCCTAACAATCCAGGTCGAGCCAACAATCAAAGAACAGTGGAAATAAACAGCCTCCTGCCACTAAATTCCTACAAAAGAAAAAGAAATTGAATTTCTGAGTAAACTATACCCTAACCAGATGCTTAGATATCAGCAAAAATTTATGAGCCATCCTAAGAAAATAGAAGACATTGCCCAAGAAAAGGAATATATCAAAGTCCCAGAAAAGAGGCAGAATTTGAGAAACCTAATCAGCAAGATGTGCACAAATTTCCAAAATAAAATTAATGAGTTGAAAGACCATATGGCTAAAGAGATGAATGACATCAACATGACATTGAGGGAGTGCAAAGAAGAATTTGAAATTCTGAACAGGAAAGTAACATAGCTCATGGGAATGAAACAAACAATACCTGTGATCAAAAACACATTTGAGGCATACAAGAGCAGACTCGAACTGATAGAAGAAAGAATAATTGATACAAAAGAGGGAACAGGTAAAATTGAAGAGAGAAAAGAACAGAGAGAGGAAAGAACAGAAAAAATTGAGCAAGGTCTCAGAGAGTTGAATGACAACACAAAATGCAACCACATAAGTATCATGGAAGTGCAAGAAGAAGAAGAGAAAGGAAAAGGGGCAGAAAGAGTATTTGAGGAAATAATATCTGAAAATTTCCCAACTCTCATGAAAGAAATGAACTTACATGTTCAAGAAGCACACTCTACCCCAATCAGAGTAAATCCAAATAGACCTACTCCAAGACACATACTACTCAGAATGTCAAAGATAAAGAGAAAATTCTCAGAGTAGCAAGGGAGAAGCAAACCATCATATACAAGGGATGTCCAGTAAGACTTACAGCAGATTTCTCTTCAGAAACCATGAAAACAAGAAGACAGTGCTATGTTACAATTAGGATACAAGACAAAAACTGCCAGCCAAGAATTCTTTATCCAACAAAATTGTCCTTCAAATGTGAAGATTAATATAAAACATTCACAAACAGAAACTAAGAGTTTGCAAAAAAGAATCCACCTTTGCAGGAAATATTAAAGGAAGCCTTAGAACCTGAAAGAAAAAGGCAGAAGAGACTGGCTTGGAGGAAAGTATAGAAAATAGAATAGCAGAAAGGATAACCAAAAGAGTGAAAAGACAGACAAAAATAAGATATGACTTATAAAAACCAAAGAATAAAATGGAAGAAGTAAATAGTGCAATTAAAGTAATATTGAATGTGAATGGATTAACCCCCCTATGAAAAATTACCAGCTGACAGAATGGATAAAAAACATGAGCCATCCATATGCTGCTTACAAGAAACTCACCTTAGACCCTGGGGTACAAACCAGCTGAAAGTGAAAGTGAAAGATTGGAAAAAGATACTCCATGCGAATAGTAAACAGAAAAGAGCAGGGTTAGCGATACTAATATCAGGCAAAACAGACTTAAATACAGAAAAATTATAAGAGATGCAGAAGGTCATTATATATTAATAAAAGGGACAATCCACCAGGAAAATATAACACTCATAAATATCTATGTATCTAACCAGGGTGCCCCAAAATACATGAGACAAACCCTGGCAAAACTGAAGGGAGAAATAGACATCTCTACAATAATCATTGGAGACTTCAACAACCCACTCAGATCATTAGATAGAATAATCTATCTAATTAACAAGGAAACAGAGAACTTGAACAATAGAAACAATAGAAAAAAGAAGATCAACAAGGAAACAGAGAACTTGAACAATATGATAAATGAATTAGACCTAACAGACACGCAGAACACTGCATCCAAATTCAGTGGATAATACATTCTTCTCAAGTGCCCATGGAACTTTCTCCAGGATAGACCACGTGTTAGGGCACAATGCAGCTCTCAATAAATATTAAAAAAATGAAATTATACAAAGCACCTTTTCAGATTATAAGGGAATGAAACTGGAAATCAATAATAGAGAGGAAAAAAGTAAATTTGTAAATGTGTGGAAGCTAAACAACACACTCCTAAATAATCAGTGGGTCAGTGAAGAAATTGCAAATGAAATAAGTAAATATATTGAGACAAATGAAAATGAGAACACAACTTATCAAAATTTATGGGATACAGCAATGGCAGTCTTCAGAGGGAAATTTATAGTGCTAAATGCCTATACTTAAAAAGAAGAAAGAGCTAAACTCAAAGATTTAACTGAACAACTAGAGAAACTAGAAAAAGAACAGCAAACTGACCCCAAAGCAAGTATAAGGAAAGAAATGATAGCAGAAATAAATGAAAATAAGAAAAAATAAACAATAGATTAAATCAATGAAACCAAAAGTTGGTTCTTTGAGAAGATCAATAAAATTGACAAACCCTTAGCTAGACTAACAAAAAAAAAAGAGATAAGTCACAAATAAATACAATCAGAAATGAAAGGGAGAAGTTACAAATTACCCCACAGAAATAAAAAGAATCATAACAGGATATTATGAGAAACTGTATGTTAGCAAACTAGACAACCCAGATGAAATGGACAAATTCGTGGAAATGCACAACCACCTTACACTGACACTACAAGAAATACAAGAACTAACAAATCAATCACCATCATTAAAAATCTTCTAACAAAGAAATGTTCAGGACCAGATGTCTTCACAGGTGAATTCTACTAAGCATTTTGAAAAGAATTAACACCAATCCTGTTTAAAGTCTTTCAAAAATTGAAGAGTAGGGAAAATTATCCAACATATTTTATGAAGCCAACATCACCCTAATATCAAAGCCAGATTAAGATACTACAAGAAAAGAAAATTACAGATCAATCTCTCTAATAAACAAAGATGCAAAAATTGTCAACAAAATACTTGCAAATTGAATCCAACAGCATATCAAAAGACATATATCATGAACAAATGACATTTATCACTGGTGTGGAAGGCTGGTTCAACATAAGAAAATCAATCAACATAACACAACACATTAACAAATTAAGGAAAATAAACAAATGATAATCTCAGTCAAAGCAGAAAAGGCATCCCACAAAATCCATCATCCTTTTTTGTTAAAAATACTTCAAAAGATAGGAATGGAAGGACAATTCCTCAATATGATAAAAGACATATATGAAAAACCCACAGCCAACATCATACTCAATGCGGAAGGTTGAAAGCTTTCCCTCTAAGATTGGGAACAAGATGAGGATGCCCACTGTCACCACTGTTCTTCAATATTGTACTAGAAGTTCTAGCTAGGGCAATTAGATGAGAAAAAAATTAAAGGCATCCAAATAAGAAAAGAGGAAGTAAAACTCCCACTGTTTGTGGAAGAGATGATCCCATATTTAGAAAATCCTGAGGTATCCACAACAAAGCTACTTGAGCTAATAAATGAGTTCATCAATGTGACAGGATACAAGATCAACACAGAAAAATCAGGAATCTTTTTGTACACTAGTACTGAACAATATGAGGAGAAAATCAGGGGGGAAATTCCATATTCCATAGCAACAAAAATACTCAAATACTTAGGAATCAATTTAACAAAATAAGTACAGGACCTATATGCAGAAAACTAAAAAACAATGTTAAAAAGAAATTTTAAAATACCTAAACAAATGGAAAGATATTCTGTGTTCATGGATTGGAAAATAAATAACATCATGTCAATTTTACCCAAACTGATTTATAGATTCAACGCAATACCAATCAAAATCCCAACAGCTTACTTTACAGAATTAGAAAAGACAATAGCCAAATTCATTTGGAATGGCAAGTGCACCTGATTTACCAAAAGCATTCTAAAAAAGAAGAGCAACATGGGAGGAATTTCACTGCCTGACCTTGAAACATATTAGAAAGCTACAGTGGACAAAACAGTATGGTACTGGCATAAAGATAGACAGATCATACCTCCTGTATTGTGAAAAATTTTATTTTTGCCCACAATAAAAAAATTTATATACAAAATGAATTGATAAAATTGTCACAATTCCACTTACAGTAGAAATTCTTTTTACATTGGCATGTGATTATTTGATTAAATATTTTTCTTCCTTCAAAAAAAAAAAAGATAGACACATCAATCAATGGAATAGAGTTGAGAAGCCAGAAATAAACCCTCACCTATACAGTCAACTGGTTTTTGACAAACATACCAAGTTAAAGTTAATGGGACAAAACAGTCTCTTCAAAAAATGGTGCTGGAACAACTGGACATCAATAACCAAAAGAATGAAAGAGGTGCCCTATCTCACTCCCTATACAAGAATCAACTCATAATGGACCAAAGACCTAAATATAAAAGCCAGGACCTTAAAACTACTAGAAGGAAATATAGGGAAACATCTTCAAGACCTTGTCGTACGTGGTGGTTTCTTGGACCTTACACCCAAAGCACGTGCAACAAAAGAAAAAATAGATAAATGGGACCTCCTCAAAATTAAACAGTATTGCACCTCACAGGACTTTTTAAAAAGGGTGAAAAGGAAGCCAAGTCAATGGGAGAATATATTTGGAAATTACACATCTGATAAGGATTTAATATCCAGGATATATAAAGAGATGTTACAACTCAACAATAAAAAGACAAATGACACAATTTAAAAATGGGCAAAAGACGTGAAAAGACATTTGTCCAAAGAAGAAATACAAATGGAAAAAAAACACATGAAGAAATGCTCAACTTCACTAATGATTACGGAAATGCAAATCAAAACTACAATGAGATATCATTTCACACCTATCACAATAGCCACTATGAGAAAGACAGAAAGCTACAAGTGTTGGAGAGGATGTGGAGACATAGGAACACTTATTCACTGTTGGTGGGAATGCAGAATGGTACAGCCACTGTGGAGGATTGTTTGATAGTACCTAAAGAAGTTGAATATAGACTTTCCATGTGACCCTTCAATACAACTACTGGGTATATACCCAAAAGAACTGAGAAAAGTGACACAAACAGACATCTGCACACCGATGTTCATAGCAACATTTTTCACAATTGCAAAAGTTGGAAACAAACCAGGTGTCCTTCAACAGATGAATGAATAAGAAACTGTGGTCTATTCACACAATGGAATATTATGCAGCTGTAAGGAGAAATGAAGTCATAAAGCATATGACAACACAGATGAACCTGGAAGATATTATATTGAGCAAAGCAAGCCAGACGCAAAAGGACAAATAATGTATGATTGCATTACTATGAACCAAATATATTGTATAACATTGTATGATTCAAAAAAATTTATATGCATTCAGTACCTTTAATTGAGAAATGTGTGTTTTCTTTTTAGTTTTAATGTTTATATTTTCAATTATTAAATGTACAAAATAAAGAAAAAAGAAAATGAAAAGAAGGATAGTGTTCACTGGCCATGCTAGACATCTTTTGAAGCCCCATACAGAGTGTCTCAACTTTGGGGAAGAAATGCTTATTTTTATTGAAAGCCTAAATGTCACCAGGCCATCCCAGGAAGAAGTTCAATATGACTACTGTTATGAAATGGTGTGATTTGTTTCTGAGGATTGTTTCTTTTGAGCCCACCTGAATTTAATGTTGAAATGGGCAACAACAGTATTTCAGGACATGACAAAGTAGCCCAATATACCATACCTGGTGCCTACAGGGGGCACACTGGAGAGTCTAATATGCTGAGGAAGTCAGAGACACACCTAGAGGCCATCTCACAGCCCTTGTTTATTTCCACTTCTATTGTTTGCACATGCCACAGTATGTTTCCATTCCATAGCCTCATGCATATATTAGGTCTAATAGAAAGGTCTGGAGATCCCTTAAACCCAGAAACTGGAAACATGTAGTCCCAGCTGCTTATCAAGGTAAGAACTCTCATTGGCAGTTTCCCACATGTTCTGGTGTATAAATACTTGTGTGTTCAAACAGCACAAGTCTTCCCTCTCCAATGAGAAGCATTTACAGCTGCCAACTTCCAGCACTGGATCAAGTAGTTGGCCTCCCTGGGAGACTGGCCATGATGGAGTCTTTTTCTTGCTTTTTTGGGCACTTTGTTTTGTGCAAGGAATAAAGCGTTCATTTACTAAAAGTTGTTGTGCCTAAGCTTGTGCTCCCATGATGCACCATAGAGAAATTTGCTCCACAGATTTTGGCCCTGTAAGCAGAGTGCATGGGGAAGTATGCAATGGAGTGGGTTAATTTTTTGGCCACTCTTTTCATCACTCTTGCATTCCTTTTGTACAGGAGCATTTTGGAGAAACAGAACTGATATCCTTGTGGGCTAAACTGAAGATTAAACCCTGCCCTACCAGAGTGGGTGGAGGCAATGGTCCACAGATGAGGGAACTAGAGCATATGGTTTCCATCCTTTGGAGGAAGGGTGGCAATAAATGGGAATTTGAGAACCTCCCTATGAATTCCAGGATGTTGGTTTGATGTCTACACACTGAGATAAATGAGATTGGAGCTTTCACTACCCAGCATACATAGACAGGATATCCAATTAAGAACCTTGTGAAAAATATAAACTAGTAGGAGGGCCACAGTCTTAATAGGGACAATTTTCCTCTTCCAGATCCCTTCCCCTCAATTGTCAAATATGAGCAATAGAGAAGGAAGAGCAAGTTTGAAAGCTCCTGCCTCCACCTTTAACTGTGAGTAAAGAGTCTGGCCACTGGGAATAGTTTCTTAAACAAGACATGGCCAAATTGAAAATAGCTGAGGATTGTGGCCAAGAACACTAACCATCCTCTAGGACCCTAGGACATAATCCCCAGTGTATATACATTTTGGGGGCATTGAACAAAACTTTATAGCTTTGTTGGGTAGAGCACCCAAGTCAATATCATTCCAGTAAATGCAGAGGGGAGGCCTTGGGCATTCCACAAAGGTATGGTAATGGCAGGTTACTGTTACCCTGTTCATTGGTCTCTTTGACCTTTGGCTACCTCTGTGGCCATGCTTTCTCCCATGGAATACATTGTAGCAACTGATATCATGCACCACTGCACATCCCAAGCATGACAAGTATAAACTCCCCAAGCCCAACAAATTTGGGCTGTCATGGTTGCGGAGAGTTGGACTCAGCACCTCCAGTGCTCCCACCTCCTTGCATTGTCCAACAGTGGCAATACCATTATTCTGGTGGAGAAAAGGAACTCAGAAAAGACCTTCTTTCTGCAGCTGTCCTCTCTTCCACCATCTTCACATGTAGTAGCCTGGTGTGGCCAGTGGAAAAGGCAAGTGGAGCATGGTAACTAATTGTAGACTATTGTCATTTGAATGCAGAAGTGCTGACTTAGGCACTTGCAATCTCATACATTGTGATACACTTGGAAACCATAATGGCTTCCCCTGATGTTTGATATGCAGTTTTGATCTGGTGAATGCCATTTTTCCCTTCCCACTCTGAGAAGAGAACCAGAATCCATGTTCTTTCCAATAGCAAGATGTACAGTGGAACTTTGCTGAACTGCTACATGAGTATTTAATTTCAGTCACTATCTGCCATCAATGGATGAGGAAGGACTTGAGTAAGCTACCCCTGCCCAGAGAACTCCAAGTGCTGCATTATACTGATGATTTCATGTTGGTGGGCTAGTGCAAAGAACAAACTGCCCAGGAAATGCATGCATTGTTACCTGAAATTCAACAATTTGATTGGGCCATAAATTCTAACAAGATGCAATGCCCAGCTCAAAGGTCAATTTCTTTGGTAGTATATCAGCTCAAGCCTGCACTGGACCCCTGAGGCAGTACAGAAGAAATTACTGTCCTTAAAGTCACCCAGTGGTTTACTAAACTATATGCATATTGGTGCCAACATATTCCACATCTTCACATCCTCCTGGCACCTCTATATTGAGTCATATGGAAAGAAGAGCTATGTGCTTTTAGACCACAATGTTCCCAGACAAAACCCAGAACTAGTCCTTCAAAAGGTAACTTCAGATATGCTATTGGGCCTTAGTGGAAATGTAAAGGATAAGGATTACCAAGACCTTTAAGATCCTCCTGAGTCTAGAAATCCCCATCAGATCCTGGGTCCTCATAACCAGAACACTTATCCAGGATGTGCCCAATGACAGAGTATAATCAAGTGGAAGTAGCAAACTAAAGATTGTGCTTACCTGAGCATCCAAAGAATATGCTTGCACAAAGTGGTGGCAGAAATGTTCCTCTACAATGATCCTGTTGCAATATGGGATGAAGGCCCTTCCTCCTGGCATTGGAATACAGAGGGTCCCAATTCAGTGATGCCCACCAGGTGCTGTTTCACTGATGGGTAAGTCAAGCTGAAACCATCTGGCATCCACTGGGCAGCAACTTCTGTTTACCTAGCCTCAGAATAACAATAAGCCACCTATTGCACTGAGGAAAAATTACCCAATGTGCTGAACTATGAGTGATCCTCTTAAGCCTGGAACACTTGGAACAAATCAATCTAGCACCCAATGTAACTGTTTATTGCCTCATGGTGCAAATCATAAACAATACCATGTCAGGAACATGGACAGAACATGATTGGAGAATCAAAAGTTCCCAGATATGGCAAAGGGGCTTATGGAAACAACTGGCACTGTGGAAAGACAAAATCTATGTTACTCATGTTGATGTCAAGAGCAAGGGCTATATCATGATAGACATCTATGGAATGACATGGCCAATGAAGGATGCATCAAGATGCTTTGCACATCTAATGAGCCTGGAGATCCCAGTGACAGAGAGTTTGAGGATGATCTCTACTTGTAGGATGAGAACAATTAACTTAACCTCGGTGACATCCATGAAATAACTGAATTTCCCATGACTGCTTCTGCTGCTGAGTGGATCTACAAGTAAACTATATATGAAATTTCTGACACCATGGAATTACAGCCCCAGGAACATGGAGAACCTCTGTATTAGTCAGCCAAAAGGGTGCTGATGTAAAATACCAGAACACTCTTGACTTATATAAAGGGTATTTATTTGGGGTAGAAGCTTAGTTACCAGGCCATAAAGCATAGGTTATTTCCCTCACCAAAGTCTGTTGTCACATGTTGGAGCAAGATGGCTGCTGTCATCTTCAAAGGTTCAAGCTTCCTCTTCCTCTTAAGGCTCCATGGTCCCAGCTTCTTCCAAAATCAGCTGTAGGCTGGGATAACTCTCATCTCTCTCCTGGTGCTCATTCTTCTCCAGACTTAGCTGCTCTACTCTCAACAAAAGGCCAGGTGTAAACTCTCAGGTGAATAGCTCATCTCTCTTCCTGGAGCCACTACCATGTCTAATAGAGCCTTCTCTCTTTCTTCATATGTCTTCTTCTCTATGCATTTTCTTCCTGGGGCTCCAGCATTAAAAGTCCCACTAAATCCTCTGTCATGTCATTCTCTGTGAGTCCCTGCCCACCAAGGGGGCAGGGACTCAACATCCTACTGACATGGCCCAATCAAAGGCCTAATCATAATTTAATCACACCCAGAAGAACAGACCCATTTACAAACATAATCCAATATCTCTTTTTGGAACTCATAAATAATACCAAACTGCTACAACCTCTCTCTTTAAATTTCTAGCATATAGAAATTGAAGTTTATTTTTAACTTTGGGCATGGTAACCATAGTAAAGTGACTAATTACCTCTAACTATTTTTGCTAATTTAATAATAGTTTCTGATACCCAATCATGTCATCTGCAATCAAAAACAATGTTCTTTCCCATGTTTTCTGATTTTTCTTTTCACTCTTTGACTTATTCCACTAACTCTACCTAATATCAAAATATATCTGAAGTGATGAGAGAAACATCCTTTTCTTGGTCTCTATTTAGGGTAAAGCATTCAGTTTTTCAATATTTAATAAAATATGAGGTGTAGTGTTGAGAACAGAAATACTTCCAATGGTCCCAATTTTAGTAGGAAAGCATTCAACAGTCTTATAAAATTATGTATGAAATTAGCTGAAAGGTTTTTAAATAGAGATACTCCAGATTTTATGTTTCCCAAAATTAAGATCAATGAGTGGATTTCCACACTTGGACCATCATAATGGCATTGCATATGGGTCTTGTAGCCTTTAGAATATATTACTTGTCTTACTATGAACAGGATTTTTCCAGTGGGTTCTGGCAGATACTCCCTATTGGGCCATTAGCAAGGGGCAAGGGGAACAATCTGGACTTCTGCTTGGCTTAGTGAATTTCTGTCTGCAGAACTTTCTCACCCATTGATAAAGAGTCTAGTCACTGAAATGAAATATTGTGTCCTCTAAGATCAGAAACAAAGCAGTCAAGTCTGTTCCTATTCTTCAGGTATTTAATCACTGACTCAAAGAAATGTCCATCACTGAACCATTAGAGGCGACCACAAAACCATATTCATTTAGCTTAGAAGACTTCTAAGTCAAAAATTTCACATATTCTCCTATTCCCAAACCTACAGCATTTCCACCACTGATCTCCATAACTCAGCCCTGAGATACCCACTCACTTGGCCAAACTCCTTAAACAACAGCCCTCACAGAAACAAGATCACTGATGCCCATAAGCTCCCCAATTGCTGAATAAATTATTTCCCATTGAAAACAATTTCCATTATGAATTTTCTGAAACTCCCCCAAAGGGTTTCATCCTAGTAAAGACTTTTCACTCTTATTTCATGTTTTCATAGTTATTCCTAAACTGAGTTTTCTTTAGCACACCAAGTCTTCTGTTTGTCTGAAAGATAGTGCACAGTGACTACAGACCTAGTGTTTCACTCCTGTGTAATTTACTTATTTCATTTAAATTATAAAGTAAGGAATTCCCATATTGAGGACAAAGAATTTCTCACATTTGATTCCTCCAACTCTCCACTCCCATTAGGTTTATTTTGTGAGTTCTCTCATATGGTATATTATCAGACCATTTTCTAAGGGCTTTTCTACATAGCAGATATTCATATGGATTCTTTCCTTTATGAATTTCCTTAAATTATCTTAAGTAGTACTGATGACTAAAGGCACTTCCATATTGATGACAAACATAGTGTTTCTTCAGTATGTGAGTTCTCTGGTGTGTTTAAAGTGACTTCTTTAAAGAGACTTCTATGCCTGAAGTCTCTTTCATATTCAAACCATTTATAACATGAGTTCTCTCATTCCATCTAAGGTCAGAATGTTGACTAAAGGCTTTCCCACACTGATGACATTCATAGGGTTTCTCTTCAATCTGAATAATGTCATGTCGTCTAAGGTTAGAAAAAATTGAGAATTTCCCATTTAGATGATATGTTTATAGTTCTTGTCCAGTGTACATTCTCTCATGTTACCTGAGGGCATAACTATGAGTGAAAGTTTTCCCACATAGATGATATTTATAGGGTTTCTCTCAATATGAGTTCTCTCAAGTTCTTTAAGTGAAAAGTAATGAAAGAAGACTACCACACATACATGACATTCATAGGGTTGCTCTCCAGTGTAAGTTCTTCTATGTTGACTGGGGGCAGAGCAAAGATTGAAGGTTTTCCCACATAGATGGCATTCATAGACTTTCTCTCCAGGTGAATTCTCCAGTTTTTTCCAAGAATAGAATATTTACTGAAGGCTTTTCCACATACATGATATTCATAGGGCTCCTTTCCTCTGTGAATTATATCATGTTGCCTAAGATGAAAAATCTAATGAAAACTTTCTCACACAGAAGACAACCATATAGTTTCTCCCAAAGTGAGATTCATTATTTTGTTTGTGGACAGAGATTTTAATAAAGACTATAGCACTTCAATGGCATTCACATGATTTACTTCTTGTGTGATTCTGCTTATTTTGATCAAAAGATGACTGGTCACTGAGTATTTTCCAAGTGGTTTGCTGAAATATGGTTTCTTTGTCATGTCAATTAATGCATGATGAGTCACTGTGGATCTGTGAGTAGAATATTCTTGCAAATAATTATATTTACAAAGAATTCTTTTGGGTGTGAGATCTCTACTGTGGGGAATTAGATGGGAGACTATAAAACATTCACCCATACACATGAAAGTCTTCTTTTGCCTACATATGAATCCTAGACTAATTCTCTAGTGATAGTATCCAATGAAAGTCTTGCCTATGTTAGTTTCATATACACATTATTCTCCTCCATACATGGAGATTTGCTCTATTATCACATCGCAATTGCAGAGCTATTTGATCAATTTTGAGATTCAAATTGTTTCAAAGTTTATTTATGTGAACCATGTTTATGCAGTTGCCTTTTTATAAGAAATCTGGTTAGAATTTTGCATTCAGTTTAATTTTTCCCTGATTTCAAACTATCAAGAATTTTTAGCCTTCATTTGCTAAATTAATTACAGTTAATTGATTGTACTGAATTCCTAATTTATTCCATCCCCAGATATCTATTTGTAAAACTAGGGCTCACTCCAATGATGCTTACTGATGACAGGTTGTTAGAAGTGTCTGTCTTGCAGATAGGTTGCATGGATATCATTTCTTGTGTGTTTTTTTAAAGCCATTTATCCTTCCTGTAAAAATTGTAGGGATTTGATTATGTATTTGTCTGGACTCTTAATAGCTGGTAAATGTCTGGGCAGTGTGTACTTGGTCTCATCACTTCACCTTTAAGAGTTCATAATGAATCTAAAATTTCTCACTGGACTAATCCCTGCAATATATATTATGAGACAAAAAGGATTTATCCAAAGAGTTCATAATTCTGGGTTTGCCTCTTTTGGCAGATTGTTGCTACTTTGGCTTGAGGTTAAGAAAAATGAAAACTTAATTAGAAATCTATTTTTCACAGTAGGAGAACTTACTGAATCTCCTGCTTAAGCTATAGCTGCACAGCATCAGGCATTAAATTCATTACCTAAGCTTTTTTAGACAATAGCATAACCAAACTTGATTATATATTAGCTGAACAAGGGCTCATTTTTAACATTGATAACTGGAAAATGTGCTTACTAAAAATTTCTTCATTTAAGTAGCTCTGAAAATTCTAATATACTAATTGAGCAGGTTTTCTATTAATATAATTTTAGAACTTTACTCTTCACACTTTGTTCACCAAAGGATATTAACCAGAACTTCTCAATTTTATTTACAGGAATAAAATAACATCTCATCTGAAAGCAACACCAGATAGAATGGTGTCAGGAGAACCTGTAAATTTGTAACTTTCCTTGGAGACCAAAAAATTGCTTGATATCCTTGAGTGGTTGGTTTAGAAATGACTCAAAGATCTTGCACATAGGCACCTGCACAACAATATCTAAACTGTGGATTTTAAGCTGCTGAAACCAAGGACAAGTTTAATATACTTGAGACAATGCAGAGCTGAGAATTTGTACATATCCTCCTCACAAGAACCCTGGAAGCATCACT
>JAQZBX010031646.1:0-26224 GCA_029593785.1 Cabassous unicinctus
TAATTAATTAAATATACTACTATTTCATGAGCTAATAGTAAATCTGATTTCACAAATCTCTCATAATGACTTGCCACCTCATAGTCAAAAGTGATTTATGCTATAAAGGAAAAGAATGAAGGTATTCTTTGCTCTCAAAAGAAATTTTCCATTTATTCTTCAGAGTTACAATTAAATAAAAAAAAAAATTTCACTCAGTAATTCAAAACAGCCTGTGCGAAATACCATATTTATGAAACACCGTGGCAGGACCTAAATGCCCTTCAAATTGCAGCATGCTTTATAATAGGAACATGATCAGGAAATGATTCCTCCTGCCTTGAAAAATAATTCTCTAATGTCTTCAAATATATCTGAAAAAAAGTTCTCATACCTAGAAGACAGGTCTTAATCACATTAGACAGAATATTTATAAAACAAAAGCCATCTCTTCATATAGACCATTGTGGTGATGTAATCACACATTTTTGTAAGTCATTGCCTAGGGAACCCATAATTGGACTATAATTCAGTGTTTGATTTAATACCCAGTGATGTTGCTCCTAATTTTCAATGATTTCACATTTTTTTTGAACTGCCCTTTGGTAATACATTAGAAGAAAGGAAAAAATAAAGGAAAAGAGGAAAGAATTAGAATATATTAAAGAGAAAAATGAATAGAAAAAGAAGCTCAAAATCAAATTGACTTCTCAATCACAGCATGGCTTTTTTCTCCATTTAAAACTTTAATTGTCTATCTTTATCTTATTAACCTTTCCGTATATATGTCCTATATTGCAAGATATCTTGAATAATTTTTTTTTAGAAACAAGTGGATTTTATATACAGTTTTAAGAAAAAAGAGCAAAGTTACTTTGATTCAACTTCTACATTTCCACTTAAATATCTCAGGAGAATTGAACACAATTTCCTTTCAGATGTTAAATATACAAGGAGTTATGTCATGAGACTCAATTACATTCTGCATTATACAACCGATGAAAAAATTTTCTTGAAAAGCTATGGTTTTCATAACTTCAATTACCTTATCTGTAGAGTTCTCTTATAACTGGGATGGGCTTGAGCATATCGGGAGGCCAGTAGACCCAAAGATTTCTCCAGCACTTCTGCTAGAATCTCCTGGGCTAATTTAGGGGGCAGAATGGTCCAGAGATCGTGATGAAGAGCCCAGCAGAAATAATGCCACATCTGGAGCGAGAAGGAGCATCTTTCCCCCTGGCAAAACCACCACACATTAAACAATAGAATCACATCTTCCAAAATGTCAGTTTGCTTCCTAGGAACCTAATTAGTTCAGGCTGAAAGGAAATAGCTGGAGAGTTTGACACAGTAGATGACCAAGAAAGATTTTTGTCAAGATATAAAACATCCTTATTGACAAAGGAACATATGTTCTATTTCAATTATGAGACCATATATTCTAGCACAAATCCAGACCGCAAGCATTTAGATAGCATATTCTTAATTTACCCACTCCTGGCCTAGAGTTTAAAATTTACTTTTAAACAATCAGCTTTGTAGATGCTAAATAAGCTTTGCTAGTTTAAGATAGTGGGTTGGTTCTTTTAAGATTAAAATCAAATCATTTAAATTAAGTATGAATACTTTTCTGAGATATTTTCATTGAGATAATTTTAGAAATGTTTCAGACTTCACATTATAATGAAATGAAACGTGCTTACTGTATATTTATCAACATGCATGTGACCAAGGGGAATGGGTAACTTTTGAAGATTACTACCTTAGGCTAATTCATCCATGGTGTTTCAAAAACAATACTAAAAACAGACACTATAATAATCATTTTTTCAAGAATTTGTAAAGCCTTGGCAGATGTTAACATAATTTCTTAGTATTTTTATTGCACCTTATACTTTCTAGTGGCCAGATTCTCATTCTTTCTATTCCTACAGACCCCTTTGGCTTGCTAAGTTTCCCATGACCATAAAATGAGACCCAACAGCAGCCAAGGCCGAGGGGAGCAAGCAGAAAGAGAAGATTGCCTCAAGTGCTTTACATGCATTAATTAGTTAACATGCTCTTAGGGAAGTGTGGTTGTAGTCTGACCTCATTTTCTTCAAACCAGATCAAAAGATTATTTGAAATAAGACTAGAATGCTTTTCAAACCTTATCCTGATTATGTTAATATATCAAAAGTTAAACTAGTAAAACTTCCCACTTTATCCTGTTTGACTTAAAATTTCTGCTTTGCCCATGACTTACATTTCTCAAATACCATCTAAAAAAGTCTGCTGTCCTGTTTTACCAAAAGTTGATCATTTCTTATGCCGAAATACCTATTAGTATTTTCTTTACCTATTATTCTTCTGGTAGTTTCTTTGCTAAAATATTCTGGAGTTACTGTATGGATAATAATGTACGCTTATCATCTATTGAATTTCAAATCGAGTTTAAAAATGAGTAGAGGTGTTATTCCTTGGATAGGAAATTTGGGAACCAAAATGTCAAAGACCAAAGGTTAAATTGGAGGGGACTCTGACTGCTGGCTTCTGACTTCAAGACTAGACGTTCATAGAAAGTTAAATTGTTTAAGAAAAACATTACGAAATTAATGCTGAAATAGTAAAATTGTAGTTTCTTAGGCTTTCTTTGTTGTGTGCTCTGCTATAGAGAATACTTTTTAACATTTCCTAAACCAAGAAAGGAGTTTTAAAGCTTGATTCTCTCATATTTCTTTTGTGGTACACGCAAATGAAAGCAAAACTGACCTCAGCTGGATGTAATGACTACTATGAATGATTTATACTGTTTCCCCCAGAAAACGGGGTTGGGGGTGTTATAATAGTGCAGTCAACATGATTTCTCATGTTTTTCAAAATATGGAAAAAAAACACAATTTCCTTACTAGCCACCTCTTAATAAATCATAAAATATAAACAAATTTAGGCACACAGATTTATTCCCTAAAAATAAAAATTACTTATTTTTAAGACTTTGAAATATAATCTTCATGCGTAAAAATATTTCAAAACTGGTTGTCGTTGTTACAAGTCTCTTCAAATGCATACAATATCAATGTACACAGGGTTTTCATTCAACTCAGTGTGATCCATTTCGTTTTCTGACCTGTTTCTCTATTTGTTGTCATTTCAAAAGTATTCTGCTAGTAAACATCTGTTATTTTTGCAGACCCACTATAATGTAAACAGATGTGAGCTTTTATTTAGATTATATATCGGAAACAAGCAGCTGGGCTTTATTATATAAGCCATTCAATATTATCTTTGAACAGACAATTCTTTATTCTTTGACTATTGGAAAACACAAGTTCCTAAAATTGAGCAGATGTCAACTATACTAAAAGCTTAATTTTAAACATGTAATCTGAACACCCACTGTGCCATCTGACCAGCACCTCATCAGAGAGATACTGAACTCTCTGACTCTCTCAACCTGACAGTTTAGAAAATAACCATTCCTGGAAATAAATGTATCTTGGGCTCAGTTGATATCACAAAACATGAGCAAATATTGCTCTTTATCTTGTAAATTTGTTACTATTTCTTTACTACGCTCTGCACATGGCGATAGATTCCCCTGAGATCTTTCTCTTACTCTCAGCCTCCAGTCAGGCAGATATCATCTCCTCTCAAAACAGCCCTGCCAAAAACCTACTGGTTCTGTTTTACAAATCAGTTGGAATAATGGGGTAAGGAGGAGAAAGGGGTGCAGTAAGAGAAATAAAACCATGTCAGGTACTCCAATTGTCAAAACAGTTAAAAAGCTGTGCTATTTTTAGAAGGTTCTTATTTTTGGTATGTAGTAAAGCACTATCACTTTATTTTTCTAAGCATAAATAACAACCACTAACTCTGCAATTAAATTGTAACTACTGACCATGTAAGTATATGGAAGCTACAGTACCATGTAATCACGGGGTAACTATCTCGTTATTTCTGTCTTTGAAGCTAAAGCCTTGTCATAAGATCTAACAGCTGTGTGTTACATGGTAATTTGTTTTTTTAAAATACTTGGTAACTTCAATAACAGGTTCTTAATGGCATCCACTTATTATTTATACTGTACAACTATGTTAGCCCCCAATTTGCATAAGAGAAAACATATCTGTGTTGGACATACAGTGAGATTATACCTCTTCTTCAGTGAAAACATCCTATAAAATTGCTCATTAAGTGTGCTGACATACTGAAATAGTTTGAAATATGATATGGATTCATTTTCAACCTCTTTCTTTACCTCACACCAATAAGGAAGCTGTGATGCTGCCAGGAGAGGGGAAGGCCAATACTTCCATTCTTATCTCGGGCTCCCAGCTGCACCATACCACTCTCTCTCTCTTGCTCATGCTGCTCACTTCATCCACTGTTGTTTGAAGTTTGTGGGGTTTGGAAAACCCTATGTGGATGCTCTTGCAAAAAGAAAAACTATTTGGAAGGACCTCTAAAGAAGAGATGAAATGGGACTTGGGAAAAGTGGAAAGTCCTTTAAAAGAGCTTCTTATTAGCTGTTCCTCTCTGTTGTGGCAACTTTTATTATGATGACAACCAGGTGTAAAGGGAGCAAGGAGAACCTTCAGGCCAGGGAGATGAAAAGAGTGACTATACCGAACAAAGCTCCACTCTGCTCCTCAGTACCCATAGTGATTAGGACAATCAAGAAAACCAAAATCAGAAACTTCTGTCTGTAGGAAAGGTGAAGTGCAAAAGCTAACAAAGGAGGGATTGGCTAATGAATTTTTTAAAAACCCTGATTATCCTTTACTAAGATATTATAAATATTTCACCCTGCCCTGCAATCAACTTCAGTGTATTTCATGTATTGAAGTCTATGCAAGAGCAATGGGATCTAGGGGAAGGGAAATTAATGAAGCCTGATGACGAATAATTTTGATTGATCCTGGGTTTGGATGCACTGGGAATCATTAGGCTTTAATTCTGCAGAAATTTGGGATTTCAAAACATGGGCTAAATGAAAATAGGCAAGCTATAAATGATCAGATGGGTCTTGAAACTCACACCTAAGAACTCACAATGAGAAGAAAAATTAAATATAAAGAATAAAACTGCTTAATGAAGAACATTTATCAAACAGATGGAAATACAGAAGAAAAATTAATGCAAGGATACCTGTAACTTGTCTCTTTGGAAAAAATAGAAGGTTGTAGCATTTTGGCATTGTTATCTCTTTGGGTTTTCCTTGTATCCCATTATAGTTCAACTTATTAAATAGCATTGTAACATTACAGCTCAAATTAAGTTATTTTTACTTTTAAGCAGAAGGAGAGCTCTGATGTCTAATTATTTCAGGTTTTTAAAAACTGTGTTTTTCCTAAGCACAAATTCAATATTTTAAAAATATTATCCTAACAGCCTTCATGTGTTAGTAATGCCAAGCTCCTGTTTCTAATTAGCCAGAAAGCAGGTAGGCAGTAAAACATATTTGTGTAAAAAGGAGGGATAGTAAACTTAACTTCACACCTCATAAAAAGCTTTGTAGTCATCCCAGTGGTGGCTCTCAGCATCCTGTAAAATGCTTGTAGCACAAACTCTGACGCAGTAGTCCGTAACTTGAAACTGTAGAGTGTTGATGAATTCCTGATATCGTTGGACAGGCACCAGGAATATGGGTCTGTTCAGAAGGAATGATCAAAGAGACAGAGATTTAAGGCCTGTGCAGTAGGAGGTAACAATCTCCAGTACTACAAATGGTTTTGATTATTAGATATCAATCATTCATTTCCTCCTGCATCCACATTCACTTTCCAAAAAAAGAAAAAAAATCTGGTCTTTGTTTTGCAAGTCCTTTGAAAATGTACATCTGCTGTTCTACAAATATGCGCTTCAACTTGAGACAAACTGCATTGTCAATACATCATTCAAAAATAAAAAGTATTCTTTGCAAGCCTATTATTAGAGATCAGTCCATTATTTAAACATTAGGTTATTGTTATTACTAGGGAACAACATGCACTTGTCACAACCAACTTTTATAAAGCTATCATATGTCCCACAAACATACTTTTTTTTTTTAATTATAATTTTGTAGACTTCAAAAATATTTTAAAATAGTCTACAGAAATAAAGTGGTTTCTGGCACATTTTGTTTATAAATGCAAGCATGAATCACAACATCTGACTACCTATGAGAATCAAAGAAACATCATAGTTATACCCTACATCAAGCCAAATTTATTTGAGTTACTTTTATCTTTAACTATTTCTATCACATCACTCTCTTCAAAACTAAAGCACTGCAAAGGCTGACTAAGGAATATAGACTAGATTCCTGGGATTCCAAGTCCACATGTTCATTTTGGAAGGGACCATGGTCTTTCTAGGTACCCTGTACTCTCCAGAAGATAACATGTGATAATACCTGCAGTCATTTTCATTCTCTGTATAGCAAACATATAGTCGTTTTAGACTACTCATACATAGAATTAAGACTGCCACGTGCTTATTCTTCAAATCTTATGGGGATAGTTTATTCCTAAATAGATATATGAAATATGTATACATTGGTCAGTAGAATAGATTGAAATACATTATTTTTTGTGACAGTGCCTACCAGCTTAGAAACAAGAGATGTGCCTATTTCACAACCATATATATCTGGCACAAAAACATGTTTATTTTTCCTTTTCACTGTGGTCAGTCTAATGAAAAGGGTTTATTTGGTTATGCCATAACAACATGCATGGGTCCTTTGAGACTGCCTGTAGGAAGGTTACCTATCTTTCTTCCTATCTATGTATGCTTCACCTTTCTGACACTTCCAAGTAGAACAAAGGAAAATAATTCATCAAGTTAATTATTATTTTCCCCTTAGCAAACATTGTTATCAAAATTTCACTCCAGTGATACCCAAAGATTACATAGTATTTTAGGTATAGCCATTAACTTAGTTTAAATGACACTCACTTCTTAGTAGTTTCTTTCATCAATTTATCATATTGCATATAATGCTGGAAGACATATACTGCGGTAGAGAGGAGCGTGTGCAAGTTTGTCAAGGGTGCTTTGGAAGGAACCTCCTTGCCTCTCTCCTGCAGTCTCGCCAAGACAGCTGTTGCCACTTTACAACAGGCCTCCACAAAGTTTGCTCTAATTTCCTGAAAGGAATCATCACTGCATGCCAGAGCCAGTGGAAGCATTGTGTCAAGTTTTTCCATGATGTCAGAACAAAACTAGGGAGAAATAAATGTGGCAGAGTTATTTGTACTCTGACAGCACCATGTAATTTATGTACAGTGGAGCCAATTCCTAAATAATGAACTTGGCATCAAACATAAATATAATGATGCAGCTTTATAATCATTGATTTCTCAGTTGTAGAAAGCTCAGTATTTTACGTGAAACGAAGAAATACCAAAATGATGCTTCTCTATATATGGCCTTTAAATCTTATGCTTCCCAGATAATATGAAAGAATCATGAAACAGCTCTACATGAAAATGCCTTTATTTGTAGTTAATAGAACTCGGAAAATATGTAAATATGTATTCTTGATATTAATGTGTTTGCAGTATTTTTAACTTTTTCTAGCTCTTTTGCTAAATTTCCATAAAAGATATTCCCTTTTATTAATCCCATATATTAATGTCAGCTTAATTTAAGTAACCTAGAGGCATCAGAAACAATCTCATGTAGCATCTTATGTTGTTGGTAAGGAGTCAGCAAATTTTGGAAGTGGTAAACCTAGCTTTTCACTATTTATTACATGTCTACTAATCTGTAATGGTAGAGGAGTTGTGATGGATGGGAAGGTGAAGCCCGTCTTCACTCCAGCTCAGCCAATAGATTTGCCTAGGGAATGTTCTGGAGCCTCAGGGTGGCAGTAGCAGAATAAGGAGACCATCTTCGAGAACTCCTACAATGCATCTCAGTCATAGATTGCTCAACTCATTGTGGACTTAATGCTGAGTAACTGCATTTATCTATTTCCATAATTACTTCCTTTTCACTCAGTATGTCCTGTGATTCTCAAAACACAAATAAAGATGCAAGACTGATGCTATTGAAATGGAAAATTTATTAGGCAATAAATAAAAGTTTAAAATCATCAAAGCCAATACAAGACAACATTCGCTTCCACTTCCTAAATTTCTCTTGGAGTCATTCAAAGGTATAACCAAAACAGGCAATTTTCCCAGTGTTTCCTATTCTACCATGATCACAAAGAGATCCCTTTTTAGATGCCTCAGACTTACGGAGCAACAAGCTGACAACAGGTATTAAGTCCTATTTGCTAGCAATGGACCATGGGTATCAGAGAAGAAAAGTGGTACTGGGTCACATACCAAGTGTTTGCCAAAGAGACTCTACCCTTTGATTTATAGATTCCTTTGTGAATTGCCTCATATTAAAAAACAAAACAAAACAAAGAAGTATCCTACTATATCAGTCTACAATTTGAAAGGATTTCATTTGATACTTGCTTTTGCAATTTTCTTTGGTTGGTCCTCCTCAGAACTCATGTTACTGTCTTGCCAAACTTGCTGGACATTTACAAGGTTCATAGTATAGCTTGTAGTTGAAGACCTTTCATTCTGTTCACGCTGGAGAATTTTTGTGGAAAAATCTTCAATTGCTGTTCTTATGCAATGTACCATGGGAAGAGACATTTCTTTAAAGGCACTTCTCCAGCCAAAATCTAGTAAAGTAGCCTGAAATATAAATTTATATAAAGTTATATGAATCCTAACTGAGCAACAAATGTTTCTATTGTTATAAAAATATTACTTTCATTCAACATGTTGAATATAGGTATTCTGTTATATACTGCAAAAGCCAGTCTTATAACCTGAAAAATATTACCTGGTGAATAAAGCAATATACAAAAACATGTGCATTCTTTACACACAGTAATATACTGACATTTCATTTTAATTTATCAGTGGATTTAATAAAAAACTTTTTTCAAAATTTAATCTCTTAAATATAGTTCAATAAAACCATCTTTACAAGAGCCGAAAGCTACACTTACTATTTATCACATAAAAACCTTTAAATTCAATATATTTAATAAAGTCTAAATTAGATTTTTATAGTCTTTTTTATAGTTTATTGTTAACAAGTATTGCAACATAAGAAAGCACTTAATATTCAATCTTTTATTTCTTTTTCACTCTCAGAAATCAAGATAAGCCAAAAAAAAAGCAATAAAAAATAAATTTCTCAGAGAATACATACCACTGCACCTTTCTTGCTTTTTATTTGCTTAGAATGTTTTTTAGCCTATCCATCCAGAAAGTAGTAAGCAGCACTACTTTTGTTCCAGGAAATGAGGAATTAAAATGATCTGCATTGCTCTGTGGGGGTTTGGGGAGTAGAGGTTTGGGGGTGGGAGAGGTTGCGGGATAGAGGCTGGTGGTATTTTGCTTTCTTTTCACTTTTGGTCTATGGTTCATATGGTAATAGACTTTGGGTGACTATTTCACCTAGTTATCCAGCGTTCTCAAAGTACTGAAAGCACTACAGGCAGCAGGATGAACCTAGCTTAAAATTAAACTTACCCTGTAAGTTAACTTGCTTATAGTAACAAATCTCCTAATCAAACTTCAGAAGATTCTAGGCTCTATATCCTTGACTGAATTACTTATTTTTTCTGGATCTCAGGGTTTTATTTAGAAAAATAAATAAAAAGTTAAATTCCAAGATTTTTGAGGTCCCTTTCAGTCTTAAATTACTGATATCATGGTGATTAGCTTAATTTTCTCATGTGCACATCCCACTGAGCATTAATTTAATGGTTTTATATATACCATGCAAAGCAATAAAAATGATTAATGTTCCAGAACTAAAATTATATGATTCTAGGACTATAATCAGAAAATGTGGCTTCTTGTTCTCATTTACTTGTAATTAAGTTGTAACTGAGCTTTCCTTTCTAAAGTTTATTCAGACCTTTAGCATCATAGGCCTGAAAATACATCTCTCTTATATTTGCATAAAATTAATCAATAATTGAATCTACAGCTCATATAATCTCTAAGTGAAACGTTAGCACTGCCATTGTTATAGCCTTGTACTACAGAATATTTCCTTAGGACGCATTTATAATAGGAATTTCAAAAAAAACCTGTCATCAACAACAACAAAACCCTACTTTTTGTTTTCCCCATCAGGGTGTTTCTATTTGTTAAAATTATTCATTCATTCATTCAAAGATATATGTCCTGGTAAAAACTGCCATTAATTGTCATGGCTGCAGTGATGATTCTTCTGTGCACTGACAAAAACCTTTGCTCATCATAATTTGTATGTGATTATAATACCTTGGCCCATTTGAATTATCTTTTCAAAATATGGAAAACCAATGTTTAATAGCTGCTTTTCATAAAAAAAAAAAAAAACTAAAAATCTGTACTACTGAAATTTCTCCTCTGAGAAGTCTATCTGTTTTTAAGACCCTGAAATATATGTCTTGCTAACTTCCACTATTTCCATCTGATGTTTGACATCATACATATTCCAGTTAGAATAGAGAAGATTTACTAATTGGTCCAAAAATAAAAAGAGGAAATCCTGTGACTTTCTGCTCTTATCGCAAAGTAGAAGTCTGCTGAATCCCATTTCTTCTATTACCTAATGCTAATTTCCTAGTATTTAGTTTGATTTCTGGTTAAAGCATAATATATAATTTTTCATTTTCCTCATTATTTCCCTTACTTTCTGGGATGAAACTCTGTTAAAACTATCTGTTCTTTTAAAAATATTTACTAGTATATAAGTCAAGATCTTTTCATAAAACAAAAACCACTCTAGGTGTTTCAAAGGGAAGGATTTTAATGTACAGTGATGGTTACAAAGTTGATGGAAGATTTGAGGATCCAAAAATAGGCTGTGAAGCAAGACAGAGATTAGCACAGCAGAAAGCCACTACCACTCCTAGGGCTGGAGAAACAAAAAAAATGAGCTGTGAGAGTCAAGTTGCTGGGCCACCAATGGAAGCTAAAACCACCAGATCTACCAGGTAGAAATAGAACCATGAAGGGGGTAGGGGGCTGGTGGGAGCAGGGCCATGGAGGAGATGGAGTCACAGCCACTACCAGAGATGCCCCCTAAAATATAGAGGGGGATGAAATAACCTGTTTTCTCCCCAAAGCCTATCCTCCAGTTTTCCATCAATGCCTTCCACTGGCCAAACCTTCCCAGAATCCAGAAAGCAAGGAAGCCTGGAATGTGATTCTCTACAAATCAGAGCATAGCAGAGGAACGGCAATGAATATGAGAACAATCAGGGACATGATGGGCACACTAAAATAAGAGGCCAATACAAATTATTCTTTCCTTTTTCCTTCCCTTTTCAATCTCTATTTTCTCGCTGTTTGACAATTTCCTAGGGCCCAAATTCTCGAAGTGCAATCTCTGCTTTGAGATGAGAAGATTTTCTGACTTTCATCACCCTACTCCTCTCATGGAACAGACTGAGCAAGAGGATAATGTCCACACTAAATGAATTTTTATCCACAACCTAGATGCCAATTTTCAACCAGGAATTATTTTTTAGTGGCAAAGGACAAAACTTAAGACATTTTGATTCATAATGAATTCACAGACATATAATGATGATATTAATTTTAAAATACCACATTTTTTTCCACTTACCTCTTTTACTGGTAGTAATTGCTCTGAAGGGAGAGTAGTTTCATCTGCTCTAGGTTTCTCTGTTACAACCTCTCTACTAGAGGTCTCCAAAATGCCTATGCAAGAGAAAATAAAACAAGCATACAAACAAACATAAAAGGCCATATTAGAGATGATTAATAGATTTAGGTTAAAATTAAGTATGTAGGAAAGCTCTATCCATAATATACTGCACCCCCCCACACACAGACATATGCATAGTTATCAATATGCACAAATACAGACATCAAGACGTAGAGTAATGTTACCACTACAAAACTGACAGGATCAACATATACAGGGTCTTTTCCCATACAAACAACTTGATGAATTCAAAATGTAATTTATATTCATATTTCAGGTACATGCATATGTAATCTGCAAAATGCAGGTCCTTTAGACATTAATTCAATTTTACAGTGATGATACACTCTTTTCCTGGGGAGATATTATAAGTTAAGAGTACAAAGTAAATGTTAATTTCATTGTTCATTTAAAAAGCTAAATTCTAAAGTACTGCAATAAGAAATTGGCCTATTTCTTGGTATGTGAACACTTCCCTTCTTGACACAAGGAGAGCAGAAGTACATGGATAAACATCAATATGTCAGGCAAAATTACATTGTTATATCAATGATTCATTTGAAAACTATGGACACTGGAACAGATAAGAAATAATCCAGAGCTCCTAAAATGAAAGTATTTTCCTCAAATTCTATTTTTCAGAATTAAGGAACTCTTTTCCATTGGAAAAAAAATAGACCTATAAAAAGGTAATAAATACATACAAACATACTCCAAAAAGATATCTTTCCACTTTTCCATTAAGATACTATCAATGATAATTTATTCAATATGACTGACTTAGTATTTACCTTCATTATTCCTATTAATTTTTTGATTAGACTTGGTATATAATGATGAATTATATACTTTGACCTAATTTTCCTCTTATATTTTTGAACTTCCAAGAACTTATTTTTTCTTCCAAGGAACTGTAAGACCGAATTTCTCATTATGTTCTGGGTAAAATAAATGCGATAGGACTTATAAACAGTAAGTAGAGTTATCATCATTAGTAGATGCATGTTGTTTTTTCTGAAGATTGTACTATGAATTTAATCATGAGAGATTCCTAAAGGATCCAATTCACAGAAATAAAAATATTCTGTTTTGATGTTAAAGTTAGTTTTAACATTCTTGTACATGAAGTGTACCAAAGAGGTAAATAATCCATTTGTTAGGCAATAACAACAACCTTTTGGGAAACTGTATCAGAATTTATTGACACTGAAGAAAAGTTTTCCTCAACTCTACTGTTTCTTAACCATTTTAGATTTGTGAACATTTCTGGGCTCTTTATTAAAGTGACAGAACACTCCATACAAAAATGTGCAATACGACTATATGGCACGTGTGCATGTGTGTACATACATACACATACACTCATTTATTGGGAACTCCCATGTCTTCTTGTAAAGTCTATTCATGCATCCCAAGGGCTCATGCATTGCAATTTAAGAATCGTATTCCATTTCTTAAGACACATGACAACATAGCAAAGTTTTACACTTAAATAATGTTATATCATTTAGCCTAAAATGCCTTCTCTGTGGCTTGCATTTTACGATGTCTTTTTAAGGAGATGGTGTTAAAAATGGTGATCAATTCTAACACTGAAATAAAATCCAGGTTAATCAGAGATTTTAAAATAAAGAAAATTGAAACCAAAAGCTTATTAGAAGAAGATATGGCATTTTTTTTAAAAGTCCATGTGGAGAACACTTTTCAGAGGGACACGAAATGCAGAGGCCTACAAATTCTGCATAATAAAAACATCATTAATAGTCAAGATAGAAATTATAAACTGACTTGGCAATCTCTCTCAGAAGTGCCCATACATTTTCACTTGGCAATTCCACTTTAGAAATTTAACCTCCAGAAATGACTGTGCATATATGACATAGTTTAAGGCAATTTGGTGCATGATGGTTTGTGGTAGCAAATAAGAGTTACGGAAACAACAAATCATAAATGTTCATCAATGAACAGCTAGTTAAATTATGGTACAGGCATCAAATGGGAAACTATTAAGTTATTAAAAGGAATGAGTCACTCTATATTTTCTGAATTAAGTAAAAAACAACAGCTGCAGGGGAGGAGATGTGGCTCAAATAGTTGAATGCCTGCCTCCCACATGGGAGGTCCCGGGTTTGGTTCCCAGTGCCTCCTAAAAACAATGAGTGCAGACAACGAGCACAGACAAAGAGCAGGGAGCAGATGTGGCTCAAGCAGTTGAGTGCCTGCCTCTCACATGGGAGGTCCTGGGTTTGGTTCCTGGTGTCTCCTAAAGAAGAAACAAACAGACAAGGAGCAGACAATGAGCAAAAACAAGCAGACAATGAGCACAAACAATGAGCAAAAACAACAAGCAAAAACAATGAGCAAAGGGAAACAGATGTGGCTCAAGTGATTGGGCTCCCTACTACCATACAGGAGGTCCAGAGTTTGATTCCCAGGGCCTGAGCGGAGAGCTGGCCTGCGCCAGAGTGCTGGCCAGAGCAGAGACCTGGCGCAGCTAGATGACACAACAAATAGAGACCCAGAGGAGAGACAATAAGAGATGCAGACCAGGGAGCCGAGGTGGCACAAGAGATTGCGCGCCTCTCTCCCATTCTGGAAGGTCCCAGGATAGGTTCCTGGTGCCGCCTAAAGAGAAGATAAGTAGACACAGAAGAACACACAGAGAGCAGACAGTGAGCTCAAAACAATGGGGGTCGGGGAGAAATAAATTAATTAATTAATTAAAAAAAAAAAAACCAATGTGCAAAAACAACAAGCAAACAGAGGTGGGAGCCATCTCAGGGGGGAACAACAACAACAAAAGAACACCTGTATAGTATGACATTTTGTATTATTTTAACATGTGAATACATATGAAAATGGTTGTCTCTAGAAAGAGAAACTAGACAACTGAAGTGAAAAAAGACTCAATTTTTACCCTATACTCTTTTTTCCTACTAAGAGTTTTACTATATACATGTACTACACTTCAAAAAATTTAAAGAAAAAGTTTAATAAAGATCAAGTCATTAATGACACGAAGAGGAAACACTTGGAGTTGTAATCTGTTATTTTACTTTTCTATAGATACTTCACAAAACTAGCTAATTTAAAAGGCATTTACTCTGGAAAAAATAACAACACTAGTTTGAAGTATAAGCTTTGAAAATTGGTTTCTGGAAATAAGTATCTGCCATTGTGTAGCAATAGTTTAAGACTTATGAAAAAAGTTAATTGTTTTATATTTATCATTTCACTCTCAAATATATTATGTTTATTCACTCAAAGTAATGTACATAATTGTTTATATAAACCATCTGCCTATTTTCAAGATGAGTAAGAAAAAAGGATAAGCTTTCCAAGACTTCTCTTGCTGGTGAGCAATTCTATAACAAGACAGAAAATGAATTATCAAGCAATTATGAAACCCTTTAAAACATAATCACCCCCAAGAAGTAAAAAAAAATAATTTAATCTTATACAAACAATTGAAAAGGATCACTTTTAGGAAAGAGTAGCACTACAGAATTCAGACCAATAAGATAAGTTATGGTTTTAAAGAATTGTGCCATTTTGAATATTTGTTTGGAATTCAAAATGGCGAATGTCAAAATTTGGCACTGTAGATCTCTATGAACTCTGTGAATAGTTAGAAAGTTATTTCACATGTATAAAAACATATTGAAAATGCTATATACTTATTAGCATTATATAGAGTAGGTAGCCCATTTTTTAATAATTGCTGTAAAATATGTAAAATATGACTATTTGCATTCAATCAACACTGACTTCTTTAAGAGCATGCCTGGATTAAGAACCCCAGAAGAGTACAAAGGGTCACAGAAATGCCAGCTGCTGAATGGCTTTCCCCCACAGAGTTCTCTGTGGTTCATTTTGCACTTCTGGTTAGTTTCCACACTGTTGCTTTCTTTCATAGAGAGTAGAGGTTGGCAGTACTTCCCTGTGACATCCACTTTCACACCCAAATTGGTCTTCATAGGTTCCCACTGTGTGCACTACAAAGCAACTTGCCTTGTTGGCAGCTCTAAGTGGGAACTATTCTCTTTTCTTCACTGTTCTTTTCTGGCTCACAAGCAACCTCCCACCAAAAGCTGAATCTGTAGAAGAGACTACATCCAAGAGATAATACTATGAAAAAGTATGAAGAGAAGCCCAGGTGGCCACCTTGCAAATTTCCAATGTGGAAGCCTTCGACCTCTCTGCCCAAGAAACAGCTAAAGTCCTAGTGTAATGAGCTTTACAAACCCTAGGAGCCTCTTTACCTTAACTACATACGCCTCCCTAATACAATCCCTTAACCATCTAGCTAAGGAACTCTTAGAAGCTACTTGACCCCTCTTAGGACCCCCTAAGACTACAAACAATCTTTCAGAAGATCTGAAATCTTTGATTCTTCTGAGACAAACCCTAAGTGTTCTTCTTACAACCAATTGAAGCTGCCATTGCTCTTTGTCATTGCTGGGGCTAAAGAAAAATGAAGGCCAAGAAACCTCCTGGTTTAGATAAATCTCAGATGCCACCTTTGGAAAAATTGAGGAACTGCCCAAAGAAAATCTTTATTCTGAAGGAGCATTAGAAATGGCCCATAAATCAAATTTGAGCCCACTCCATAAGATATGATCATCTAAAAGAAATAAAGTAAGGCACATAACAGTCAAAAATGTCCTCTCATTTTCTGAAATAACCCAAATAACATTTTTAAAAAGCATTAAATCATGACCAAACAAATGCAAATAAATATAATGACCAAATATTCTTTCTTTATCGGAAGATATTTCTGGAGTCTCTACAAAATCCATTGCCCCATATTCAATTTACTAAGAGAACTGCCAACTTGGCTAAGTCTACAATATAGTAGTAAACATCAAATTAAAAAGTAAGATATTCTGTTAATCCTCTGCATATTTTCTCTATGTGATGTTAAGCATCTGGATATTTTTTAAACATCTGGACAAGGAAAAAAAAAATCACTTTTCATCTGATTGTTCAGGTTACTCTGACCTAGTAGTTAACTCTTTCCAAGATCTTTATTAGCAAAATATGCTCCAATCAAAATTACAAAGGTAACCAAATGACTTGATCTCCTTTTTCCCTATATCTTTCAACACAGGTTTTGTAAGCAAAACATTAACTATCAGGAATACCCAATATTTAACTTAAAATACACTTGGTTTCTTTAATCATCATTTTCAAGCAATCTTTTCCTTTCTGATTTAAGAAACCAATGCTTTTGATAAGAATTGAAAAATTTTGGTTTCACTGAATAAAACATTTAAGATATTTTTTGACAATTGTCCTCAGGATCATTCTTCTCACAGAGCCATTAAGTTAGTTGTGTCATATTAAATGAATCTTGGCTTTGTAACTTAAAAAAATATGAATTTCAACAATGAAGAACACATATATTACAAAGGTAAGTTCTACTACTCATACATTTTTTTTTATAACTGTCCTTGAACATTCCTTCTACATATTATGATGATCAATAATATACAAATGTGTTTACATACTACATTCTTATAAATGTGAAATTGAAGTTGCTTTCATTTGCCACCATTGCTTTTTGATGATAGTCAAATTTCGGGTAAGACAGTATATTGTGGCATATTTGCTCTGTTGGTTTTATTTAAGAATGGTAACTATTGCTTCTCAAATATAATGTGCTCACAAGTTTCATCATTGCTTTATTTTAATCTAATGGCATTGAAACAAGTTTCCTGCTCCCCATCCCCTATCTTGAAGTCAATACTTCAAATCTTTGCTTCAATTCTTGGCCATTTCAGTTCTATGTCTTTACAGTACCTAACACAATTCTAGTTTTGGATTTGTTCTGCCCTTAAGAAGAATAAAAGTTCTCAGAAATGCCCTAATTTCCCAGTGGCTTGGCCTAGGGCCAATACAAGATGATTCTAGGGACCTAGAGGTTTAGGGATTCATTTTGCTTCTTGATACACCTCAAATAGGATCTAGTAGAGTTGTGGATGAAGGATGCTAAATCTTATAGGCATAATGGATGAGTAACAGTACCAAATGCCAACCACTTAAGGCATCAATGTGTCAATCCAAAATTAGCATGTCGTATTTATCTATTCAGATCTCCTTTTACCTCAGTCAATTCCATCTAGAAGACCCTCTAGGGCTCTCATTAGCTTCGAATTAAATCTACTTTCTCATTATGTCTTTTAATTAATATTAATATTTCCTGTCTTATATTTCTATTATTTTCTGTGGTTTGTCAGTTTTAGAAATCTATAATCCACATACATTTTCTTTGAATTATCTCCAATTTTGTAAAAATGGTCCATATTACTCACTTTATGCTTTACTGATATACTTAAATCTAATCTGGAACATAGAAGGAGACAAAACTATGATTAATATAAAACAAACAAACTCCAACTCTATAACATTTCTAATATTATTTACATAGGCAAAGTAAATAAAGAATTATAAGAGTAAACAGATTAAACTAAATACAATTCCTTGCTTAGAAATCAGGTTTTGGGGCTGAAATTTTCAGATTATTTATCACTTGGTTTCCTCACTTTGTTGGGAAACTGCTATATAGATATATTCTCCCTAGAATGACATATTATATCATGTAAAATAGAGAATTTTGTACATTTCATTCTAATAAAGATGAAAATCTCTATAAATATAGATATGACAACAAAGAAGACAACTTAACCATTAAGCCTTGAATTCTCTCTTTAATGTTAGCAACATTATTTCAATATGCATGACACACCTTTCTTCAAAGAGGTTTTTTTAAAACTAAACTTATATGTTATGCAATTATAATTACTATTATAACTATCACATTATATGCTAGACATTCTGTCAAGGACTTTGCATTTACTGAGTCATGCAATTCTTATAATCCTATATAATATTTCTAGAATCTGAAAGGTTTAATACTGAAAGAAAGCAAGGGAAAATTAAGTTAATCCTACACCATCATTTTGAAGATAAGAAAACTGAGGTCTAAGGGACTAAATGTTTTGCTCAAGGCCATTTGACTTCTGGTGGCACAAGAGTAGCTACTAGAACACCCAGGAAGCTTGTTCTTTCCATAAGGCCAGGTTGTGTTTCTATGGAGAAAAAAAATGGATCTGATTTTAGCTACAGACAATTATCCAGAACTGACTTGAGATTTTTTTTTTTTTTAATTAGAATTATGGAAGTTGCCATGTATAAAGGATGAAAATGTAACCCATGGTGTGCATCATATTTAATGTTTATCTAAATAATTCATCATGTATTTTTTTCAATGCAAATGACAGGAAGCAAAAACTGAGGGAAATTACAGATTAATTTTTAAAAAGAGCATATTACCTGAAGTATTCCTGGGTATCTTGAGCGATAAAAACATTTCTTCAAACAATTCTTTAACATTTTTTTCCAGTTTCAAAAAGGATTTTACGATCTGTGATAAGAATTTGAGTTCATCTAAGGAGAGGGAGAAATTTCTTCCTTTCCGTGAACATTCAGGAGAAACTGTGAGAAGAGAAGATCAATATGGTTTCAGAGTTTACTTGTTTTCTCAGTAAATATTTGAATGATCTATGTGATTTCATAAACCACCAAAACTAACAAGATCCTCAATAGTCAAAGAAAGTTTGTTCTTTTAAAAAATCCATGTAAATTTTCCTAGGAGAATTTTTTCTTCTGGGAAGCTAGATATGAGTATTTTATTGATGCAAATATGACAAATTTGTTTGATTCCCTGAGTCATAAATAGGAATGTGATGCATTGCTATAAAATCATATTTTTTATACAATTCTATTTTTTTTTTAAAAGTCTGGCATAACTTGAATCTAATCATGAGGAAATATCGGATAAACCCAAACTGAGGGACAGTCTACAAAATAACTGGCCTAAGGAAGCATTCCAGAGTAAAGGAGTCTAGAAAGATATAACAATTGAAATCAATACATGGTCAGCAGTTTGTTTTATGATAAAGACATTATTGGAGCAATTTAATGAAATCTGAATAAAGTCTACAATCCAATATTATTATTGTATGACTTAGTTTTCTGATTTAGAAACTGACTGTGGTTATATAACAGATAGTCCTTGTTTTTAGGAAACACATATTGAAGTGTATAAGGGTAAATGCGTGCAACCAACTCTCAAATAGTTTGGAAGAAATGTGTGTGTGTATGTATGGAGGAGAGAAGAATATACATAAATATCTACACACAGAGAGAGAAAGCAAATGCAGAGATGTGTTAAAATATTATTATTTGGGGAATCTGGATATGACAGAAAGTCAGGAATTCTTTATATTATTGCAACTTTAATGGAAGTCTGAAATTAAAATAAAAAGTTAAATGAACTAAGACTAGATAAAGGATATGTCTTTAAAACCTTAGAAATGTTGCTCTTTTATCAGTAAAAAGAAGGAAATTAAATTTAGCTGTTGGATCTAGATTACACAATTCACGAAATCATGTTGAAAGCAACTTTTGTGTAAATAATTGTGTATTTATTGCTTGCATCAGAACAATATAACTCAAAATAAATAAAGCTTAATTTTTTGTTTTATAATTATGCTACTACTAAAGTTACACTATCATTTTACAATGATACAAAAAAATGTCTTATACTATTAAGAATCTGGAGATTAACTCACATACTACATATTCTTAAACATCTTTAATTTGTTGCTTTCATTTTAGATTGATATTATCAAATGACGCTTTTGACCAGGTTTTCAAGGATTTGAAGAATCCTTCCTTTATTAATGTCACTTCTTAAGACATATATTTAAGAAGTGTCTTGAGGCTTAATTATAAATTGGGAAATATGTAAACTCTTATAAAGTATGAAGTGTACCTTGGAGACAAAATACTGAGTGCTGCTTAAATTGTGTAGGGACTGGTGATTCCATGTGAAAAAAAGATTACTTTCATCACATGGAGCTAGAAGGAGAGTTTCAGAAATGTAGCAATTTTATGGGTAATTCATTTCACTTGAGTAAAATTTTAAAATATTGGCATCAAATCTTGTAGCCATTTGATACAGTCTTTCACTGAGGGCCACAAGTGTCATGGTGTCATTGGAGGTAATATGAGAGGGACCTGTGTGCCAATTTAAATTGCAGAATTTAGTCCTACTCTTAAATGGAGGAGAGACTTTTTAAAAATTGATAGTACCTATAGAAACTCCATTTTATCTTGAATTTAACATTAGCCCCATGTATATTAAAGCCTCCACTCACATCTACTATTCTTCCATACGCATGCCAGAAATCACAAGCATGTACAGCATCATATAATTAAGTTTTGCCAGGAAAATCATGTCCCCAAAATCAAAAGGAAAGACAAAATAAATACATTATGTTTCATTTAGTTGTTTCTTGATTCTCTTTTGGCCAGTTTGATTTCTTTTCAGATTTGCTCATGGAGATGAGGGACTAGTTTAACATTCTAAATCCTAAAAGGAGATGCTTTGTGATCTAAAATATTTGCAAGCCAAATTTTCAAAGACTTTAAGAATCCTTCCTAATTCTTTATAATGAAGGGCCACACAATAGTTTGGCTAAAAATTAAATGTATTGAAGGCTTTACGTGGTTCAATTCTAAACTGGAAGTATTGAGAATGTCGATAAAGTAAGCAAAGAAGTGTTCCAAGAAGAATCTTTCAGAGTCAAAATACTATAATCTAAGAGTGTTACCTATTTGAAAATTATATATTGTCTGAGGATTCTATATGAAGAGGTCTTACCCCTCAAACCCTGGATTTAAGAAGGATCAAGTATTCCAGAAACACAGCATTATTGAAAGGTAAATCTATTTTAATTCAATGAAACATTATAATTTAACAATGAAAGAGGACAGAAGAATAGGTATGGCATAAATCTAATTGTCTCTGTCCCAAGAGCAATGATTACAGTAGAGGGTCATTATCTAGCAGTTCTTCTTTTCTATTACTATTAGCTCCATGTTCTCCCAATGGACACCGTAAGGGTTCTTAATTTATGGGGAAACTAATTCTGTGATCAATTCATTTTGTGAAAGACCATTTTAAAACAAAGTTTGAGATAAAGTAGCATATCTCAAACTTATTTGACTTGTTTTCTCCCTAGTAATCACAAGGCTAGAGTTCTAATCATTACACCTAGCTCATGATTTCTAGCTGCCTAAACATAACTATTTTTCTATCCCTTCTACTCTTCACTGTTAACCAAATTTGAAAAAGGCTTCTTTCAACAGATTACCTTTACTTTTCCTTTATTAAATCAATTTCTCTTTTCCTCTTCTTTTGGTATATAATCATTCTGGAACTTTAGTCTGGCCTTTTTTCTTCAAAGCCCTGATTATCACCATAGAACTGTCTTGTTCCAAAGAATTCTTGAATATACATGCTGGTACACAGGCAACCACACATCTGGTTTTGCATCATATTAAATGTAAGCTTATAGTTTACTTGTAAAAACCAACTCCCTATATTACCTGATAGGGCAGATCATGATCCTAAATCATGACTCTCCAAAGAACTAATGAGTTTCTAGTTGAACAGATACAGTTATTTTACTTTTACTAGGAAGTCCAATAGACAGAAGAACTTGCATTGGTTCAGTTTGCCACTATAAATTTTCTTTCACAAATTTGTGCCAAGTCCCCACCCATTTCTCTCTCTCTGGACTCTGAACCTAGATTGGTTTGTTTGAAAGATGGGATCCCTCAGAGTCAACCACATGAACTTCAGTGGCATAAAAAATAAAAGCTGTGTGTCTATTTGTATATATGAATAAAATGGATTTTCAGAATAAAATGGTATATCCAGGAAAAACAAAACAAAACAAAAACTAAATGCAGCATGAAGGAGCCAAGGGAAAATATTTTTAAAATAATTAAAATTGCTAATTGTAAAGGAGGCAGCTTCCCACTCATGCCACACGATATGCCTTCATCAAGGTGTACTCTTTCCAGTTGGTGTGAACGGTCCAGATGAAGAGAGCAGAAGCCATGAACTGTAAGGGAGCTGAGACACAAGCGAGGCAAAAGGACCATCCAAATTCACCTGAAATATTCTCAGGTAGCTCTACATTCTGGTGGAGTAGTTCAATTCCAGCAACATAACAACTTTCTGAGCCCAGTGTACCCAGACCTGCAAGGAGATAAGAGAATGTCCATGGCAATGGTGGGATACAAGCTTCGGCAATATCCCAAAGCACATCAAATCTAGACTAACAAAAGGTTAAAGGAAATGGTAACGCCAAAGATAGGTCCTAAGGAGATCAATCCCACTATTGTGGCTCCCAGTATCAACAAATTTCTCCATGAACTGCACATTTAGTGTGAAACTGATGCATTTTGTTACCACATCAAATGACTCTGTCTTTTCCGGTGGGCTAGAGCAGTATGTGTTTTGAGGTATGGTTATACACCATCTCCATAATCCCATTGTGCCATTATATCAGAAAAGTACATCATTGTAAGTCTTTTCTTCTGCCTCATCACTAATGAAGTCTTCCCAGATACTTCTGTTCAAATCACTGGAATTTTCTTGAACTGGACTTCAATACTCATACCAGAAGTCTGTGCCAATTGAGGCTGCCATATAGATGGTGGAAATGAGGCTAAGTACACAAGCAATTACAAATGCTGTAGCAAAACGGTTATCCATTCTGGCATTCAGACTGCTCGCCCATCCTTCTGCTCCATCAGCTTCACCCTCTAGCTCAGACCATACCACCCTATTCTCCACAGTAAAAAAAAAAAAAATTAACTTAATAGTCCTCAAACTTTTTTGACCAAGGAATACCAGTTTATCAACGCATCTATTCACTTCTGAAGTTTTCTTAAAAACAAATGTTTGGAGGACACTGCTCTGGATTACTGTAATACTCTAGTATTTATATCTCTTTTTTAGTTTTCTCTTTGATTGTAAGACTTTTAGCTGTGGATTCTTATGGCTGACTGTTGGACTGATTTACCAGTGCCCACTTCTCCTTATAAACTGCTGTTCCTAATATTATCATGGTATTTTGCAAACCCCTTTGAGAAACCAATAAAAGACATAGGCCCTCTCCTTGGAAAAATCCATGCAGTATCAGTTTCCAGGCTAAACAGAACCACCTGAAGTTTATCCACGGCTCTGTTAGGGCCGTATGGGCCACGATGTGCATTGTTAAAAATGCAAACTGCTGGGACACCTCCAGGCCAAGCATCTCTGAGGGGTGAGGTCCAGAACCGTGTCTTTTAAGCAAGTGCCTCAAGTGAGCTTTCTGTAAAGTTTGAGACCCCTTGCCCGAGGGGTCTATGAACTCTAATTAAAAACGCTGGTGGTTGAAAATCACTCCCTAGAAGTCAGAAAACCTGGATTTTGTTGTAGAAAGGAGGTGCTATTGTACAAAACATCAATGGTTTGAAAAGAAATCTCCACGTTTTCCATGGCCAATACATTTTAAATTTTTTTTCTGGAAGAAATATGGAATATCTGTAGGAAATATCTAAGGGCATATCCTACATGTTTGCCCTGGACAAAGAAGAAGTGCTCTTATAAAAAAAAAAAAAATAGTTGCAATTCTTTAGGCATATTCATCACAAAGATAAAATGATTTCCTTGAAGCCAGAGCCTGTGTCTATCTTATTCACCATAGTATCCCAGCTTCCAGGATAATCACTTAAATAAAATAGGCACTCAAAAAAACAAGTTAAATAAGTAAATGAATGAAATCCAGTGGGGCCTAGTAATAGCTGTTTATCCCAGAACAAAGAAAGATTTTATACCAAATCTTAAAATGCATTCTTCAAATCAAAAAGTATTTACAGATATAACTCAAGAAATAAATAGTTTGCAGTATTCAATGAATACTCTTTCTAGTATTCTGTTTGACAACATAGATTTGGGGATTATTTCTAAAATGGAAAATGTGCACAGATATTCATAGAATTGTCCTTAATTCAAGAAAATGAAAGCCATTCTCTCTCTCTCTCTCTGTAATTCATGTAGAATATGCTACATACTTAGAGGAGTTTTTCACCTAATGACTAATAGTTAAAATATTATTAAGCTCATTCTCTTGTAGCAAAATTAAGGACATTAAAAAATATATCTAGAGGGATATTAGAGATCCTCACATTTTGATCTACAATACAGCAACACTTGGAATAAACATCAAAGTCCAGCTAAATCAGACAAACCATAAAAAATATGGGTAGTGGTTAAAAGCGCACATATTATTTTCCAAAATCATTAGTAACAGAGTTCTTGTTATAATAGCACTAAGATACAGGTGAAAATGAGAAGCTAGAAAATCAGATAATCTGAAGCTGGTAGATCAGTATAATAGGCTAAAAGGCACACATTTTAGTTTTCTCAAAGAAAAATGAATACTAGCCAGCCTATTAATGACTATAAATGGATCCATTTTCAGTGAGGAGTAGTCTCAGTGTCACCAGGCAAGTGATGTAAAAAAGAGGTGACACACAAAAGCTATTGAAAGTCTTCTTATTCCAGATGAAATTCATGACATACTCCAAATAGAATATATTTATTCCAGCAAAGAAAACTTTTTAGCAATATTATAATACAGAGTCAGCAAGGACTGCATAGGAAACAAATAATAAGCGGTACTTTTCCCAATGCCCAACTCACTTCCTGATGGTAGGTGGGATTCTTTGGTGCACACTAAATGGTATGCCAGTGGCCTGAAGGAGCACTGAGCCTCCCAGAGCGCCTGCTTCCATGGGGCCCACAGCAGGGGAAAGAACAGAATGCAAATACCATGTCCCTGAGTCTATAAAGAACCTGCTTTGTCATATAAGCCTAATAAGTAGCAGGAAAACTAGAGTACCCACAGACATTGCTTTTTGCCACATATACTAAGGAGAAATTGAAGTTGTTTTTGCCCCTTTCTCTAGCATTATTATTATTATTATTTAAAGATTTACTTATTTATTTATTTATCCCCCCCTTGCTGCTTGTGTTTGCTGTGTCCATTTGCTGTGTGTTTTTTCTGTGTCTGCTTATCACCCCTTGCTGTGAGGTCTTGCTGCATCAGCCCACCACGCCACGCAGGCCGGCCTGCCCTCACAAGGAGGCCCCGGGAAGCGAACCCGGGGCCTCCCATATGGTAAACGGGAGCTCTATCGATTGAGCCACACCTGCTTCCCTCTCTAGCATTATTTTTGTAACTATTACTTTTTTCTCAAATGTATATGACTAGGAATGCATTTGAGGAAAGCATTTGAGGCAAAACTAAGACAAAGAATATTTCCATCTTAGTTTTCAAAACTGAGTTTGATATTTCTAATTCCTTTTGAGTAGACTTCTATATGTACTCCCCCAAACATGGTAAAACTTTAAAATAAATTGAGTAAATGAATGAGCAAGTGAATAAATGATTAAAAGAATGATGTGAATATCCATGAAGACGAACGAAAATGCAATAGGACTCAAGCTGAATATGTGGAAATTTGGATGCCCCACAGATAAGTGTCAGGACATCTTTTCTATATAGCGAGAGAATGGAGAGAGGAACTATTGGGAAAGGTTAGTGATCATAAAGGTTATAAA